>JAQGBT010000196.1:0-68511 GCA_034698585.1 Disparrhopalites patrizii
GCTTCCTCTCTGACGATGCCATGAAGAAGTGCACAGTCGGAACTCAGATTAATAATAATAATAATAATAATAATAAGTTCCATTTCCCCCGTACTATTTCCCATGTAATTTCCCTATTGAAGAATCTGTTTTTTTTTTAAATTTCACCCCGCCATTCTGGGAAATAACCAAATTGTTCCTTTTGAAGTCCGAGAAGAAAGAGAGGGAATTTATTCTTTTTGTTGGTGGCAAGTTTATTATTGGACCCCTGAAGAAAAATCAATATTATAATTGATGTGGTGAAATCAAAAGGTCTTGTTGGAGACAATGCTTATATAATTATTACTATTATTACGAGTACATGCGCTCCCTAAAGCCTTTTTCATTGTGATTATTGATCCGCTTGTAGTACTACTACTACCACCGCTCCTGCTATCAGCCCTCTTCTTTCCCTCCCACAATATCTCCGGTTTGTTTAAGCTTTCTCTACCCGCCCTCCTCCTCATCCTCCTCCGCCTCCTCCTCTACCTCCTCCGGTCTGCAAGGAGGAGTGTGGCAATGTCTGAAAGGGAGAAGGAGAAAGCGGGAGAGAGGGAGAGTCATTCAACTTTTCTGGGCAGAAGTAAACTTTCCTCAAGTTTTGTGCATGTGTGATTACCGCTGGAGGAGCGGGAGTAGTAAGTTTTTCAAAATAAAATGTGTGGTGGTGGGAGGCTTGGCTGGGGATACATATGTATAGCCTCCTAAAGATAGGAAGGGAAGGGAAAAGTTGGTGATTAAAGTTTTGGGGGTGAAGTTACTACATGGACAGACGCACACAAACACACACAATCCACGCTACACATCGCATTCTCACATACTTGTGGTGAAAATTGAGTTTTGGCTTGTAAGTAAGAAGGCCCTCCTTGAATTTGTAAAGTATATATGTCTCTTTCCCTCTCTTTTCCCAGCGCTTTCCTTCCCTCTCTCTTTCTCACTTTTTCCCTCTACCTCTACGTATTTTGCTTTCTTTCTCCCTGTTTTCATCTTCCTCTCTCTTATATCCACTTGATTTCTCTTTTTCTCCCTCTTGTCCTCTTTCTCTCTCTTTTCATCTCTTTTTCTCCCTTTCTCTTCTTTTCACCTCTTTTTCTCTCTCTTTTCCTCTGTCTCTCTCTCTTGTCTTGCTCTTTTCATCTCTCTTTTCCTCTTTCTCGCTCTATTTCTTCTCGCCTTTCTTCTTATTCTGTCTATTTCCCCTGTTTTTCTCTATCTTTTCCTAACCCGATCTCTCTCTTTTTACCTCCATTTCTGTCTGTTTCTTTTCTCTCTTTCATTCTCTCTCCCCCCCCTCTCTCTCTTTGCCCATTTCCTCTCTCTTTTCCTCTTTTTTCTGTCACTCTCTCTCGATGTCTCTCATTCTCTCTCGATGTCTCTCATTCTCTCTCGATGTCTCTCATTCTCTCTCGATGTCTCTCATTCTCTCTCGATGTCTCTCATTCTCTCTCTCTCTCTCTCTCGCTATCTCTTTCCTTCCCTGTTCCTGTCTCTGTGTCTCGTTTTTGCTGCCTCTCTCCCCATTGGAAAGGCTCCATTTGTATCCGTGTATGCGTGTGCTATGATTACTTTACACGTGAAGGTTTTTATGTGGCTTTTGTAGGAGTGCGGAGCGTATGTATTATCTGTATGCAGTATGTAGCTGGGACCTATGCATGTGTGTTGTGTTATGATGGAGTGGCACACACGCCTGCTTAGCCCCAGGAGGCGGAGCTGGATCCTTTAAATGTGCGAATAAGCTCTACCATTATGAATTGTATTGTATACTCTCTCTCTCTCTCTCTCGCTCTCTCTGTTCTCTCTCTCCCTCCCGAGGCTTTCTCTCATACCTCTCATTCTTCGCGCCTCATTCATTATTCATGGAGGAGGCCATTTAAATTAAAACGTTATAAATTATAGCTTTCAGCTAATTACTTTGTTGAAACAAACCTTCTTTAAAGAGGCGGAACGGAGCGCGGCGGAGATGGGGGCCTTTTTGCTTCCACTTTGGAAACTTGAGACGTTTTATTATGGCTCTCTTTCTGTCCTGGCGAAGCCTGTAGAGATATATGTGTTTCATATGGGACAGATTACATGGACGTACATATTACACGTAGTTGGACGGTTCTTGTGCGGCTCTCCTGTGTTTCCCTGGGAGAAATATTTTGGGTTTATTTTGTCATTATTATTATACCCCTGAATTCTAGGTGTATAGTCTTGATTCCAATGTGAGGAGGATTATTTCTGTATGAAATTCCTGGGGAACTCCGTTTGCATTTTAGAAGGGAGAAATGGGTGCAATTTCCTCGTATTATGGGCTGTACAAAAGGGAAATAATTTAAGTAGTTGTGTTCAGACTGCAAATTAGAAAAATGTGGCATGAATTAAATGTATTTTGAAGAAAAAAAGCTTACAGCGCTATTACGAAGGGGGATAAAATGGCGAGGAAAAAATTGACAACTTTTTAATGGAAAGTTGCTCGTATGTACCTAATGATGTTGGTTTCGGGAGGGATGCTCCTACAGAAAGCGTGTGTGGAGGGACTTTCCGTCGGAAAAAGCAATCTTGATAATACGGAGAGATGTTATTATTTCCCTTAATTTGATTTACAATGGCTCAAGCTCTTCCCGAACAACAGGCTCTCTGGTTGGACGCAGAGAACACACGAGATCTTGGTATATGGGAATTACCATTTATGAGTTGCTTATTTGTTTTATTATTATCAGTATTATTATGATTCCAATCCCCCATGCCTATTACTACTACCTCCACGGATGAAATGGCGGAGAGGAAAAGACTCGTTATTTACAATTAGAGAAACTCTCTGTGGTTACATAGGCTTTTTGGTGAAACAATGTGGGTAGGAATTTCATTCTGAGTAAGTAAAACACATGTGTTTCATATAGTGTTCGTTTATTACTATATATTCCCTATTACTATATACGACTATTACGGGGAGAATCTCATGTCCACGGAGTTAAATGGATGAATACGGAAATTATTTTGATTATGACCAATGTGACTGTATGTGATACTTTTTCTTCATTTCTCTCTCCTCTCTCTCTCGCCCGAAAAAATGATTTGTTTAAATGGCAAGTGACTTTGTTTATTTCCCCCGTAACTAAAAAGTATTCACGGAGGCAGTGGCTATGCCTTTGAAGAGGACAAGTAGAGAAGGATGACGAGGATTTTTATGGGATTTTGATGTGTATCACTCCTTTTTTTCTTCTCCCATCAGTTTTTTCCTCAAGTTTCGGGTTATAAAGTTCACCGAGAGAACGAGGGAGAGAGAGGAGAGAGAGAGAGAGAGAAAGCCTACAATTTGAAATGTTGATGATGCAGATTTGCAATGCTTTACTTGCTCCTCTATAACTCGCAAGTATATTATTTATTCAGGAAAAAAAATAAAAAGGTGTTATTAAAATAAAATGAGGTGATGGCGGGGAGTCTCGTTTTCATTACGTACTTTGAAATTGAATGTCGTGTAAGAATCAAGCTTGACTACATTCTGGGCATCTCTCTCTCTCTCCTCCCCGCTCTTCCTTCCTTCTTTGTGCACGTTCTTTCCCCATGTATTTATGTTCTAATTCTTCTCTCATTTGAAACTTCCATTTTCTTTTTTTTTTCGTCTTCTCCCCTCCACTATTTGCTGACCTTTTTTTTCTACTGAAAACAACGAGATTACAAATTACATGTAAAGTCTATCTGGAAAGCCCTTTGACATGTGTGAACTTTGTATTTAAGTACTAGACACATCCTAGGGGCATCTGCAAAATATATACCTTGTTCTCTCAACAGTCCTTGTTTTTTTCCTTTCCTCCTGGAGAACGGAGAGAGGCGTGGGAATTAGAAAATAAAAACAGGACCTTACACTCTATAGTACTATATTTCTATAATTATAATAAAACTCTCCTATTTCTTCATCTCCATCATTTCCATAGCGGTTCTTGTTGTTGTTGTTTTTGGGGGAGATTTTTCACAAGTAAAAGACAAGAATGAGCCAAGAGAGAAAGAGAGAGAGATCAAGGATAGAAATGAATGTACAAGAGAAAATGGACCGCCCAGGAGGAACCCTGGTGTTTTTTTGGTCGTCCATGCAAATGCCTTTTCAAGAGTGAACAAATGGGAGCGATTGCAGATCCTAAATCATTCATTGACATCTTCCTTGACTGATAAGTGATGAGTAATAAAAGTGTTGGATTTCGCACGTGCGGTAGGCCTAAGTATATACACAATTCCACTTGTTCCCTTCGGGATAAGTACTACTTATGTATATGCATGTGTGCACAATCCATTTTATTGTGAAACCAATTCCTCGTCTGCCTTTCAATGGGTACGGGGCCCAGGATGATCTCTCATAGTGGGGTTTATTGTTTTCTGGAAGGCACAACATTATTGACTCTCCAGTCAACTCTGGAAGGGAGGCCATTGACAAAGACCATTTTATGTAAGTATATTAGAAGAAAGAAAATAAATTGCACCAATAGGTACATATGCATGCACATCCCAAGGGCTCCAAGTACCGTAGTAAAGAGGATGTGCGAGAGGCTTCTCCAGTCTCTCCAGGCTCTAGCTGAGGAAACGTGAAAGTGTCAAAAGTATATGTTTTACAAGGGTAGTAATATATTCCATGGTGGGTACTTGATGGCATATAGTAGCACTTTTCTTCCACAAGTAGCTGTGAAACAGTAGTTTTTCTTCTTTCCACACGTTTTATATAATTCCCTAAGCCCAAAACTATTCCTGGTTGTACCGGGCATATGTATAGGGAGGACTTGAATGAATCGAGGATGCTGCCTTATGCACTAAAAAGAACCAGAGAGAGAGAGAGAGAGAGAGATGGACAGGAAAAGTGTAAGGAAATTTTGAGGCTAATAAATAAGGGTAAGGTGTTCTCCCGCTGTGGCTGATTGGCTATGAGTACTTGTGAGTGTCACAGGAACACAAATGACCCAGGGAAATTTTTACCAGGGAGGTTTATTGGGGAGAGAAGACCTTCTTCCATAAAAATGCAAAGAGTCCCATTCTCCCGTGTTGTAAAAATGTCTGGGTGATTTACTCAACCTTAATAAAAATCTAACAAGGAGCCCTTAAGTACTCTATTGGGAGGCTTTCGTGGGAGGGGAAGGATGAGGAGTGTTTGGACATACCTATTCTTACACTTTCTCACTATATGAACCTACTTTTACTCTTGACTTTTCTTTTTTTTTTTCAACATTTATTGTACTACGTCCATGCATACCAATGACACTTGCCACAGTACTTTTCTATCTCCTTCAGATTTTATTTCAGATTTGGTGGAGATTCCAAGGAATTTTGGAAATGTATGGAAGGGAAGTAATCATCCTGGCAGATTTTTGAGAATGTGAGTTACTTTTTACGTGAGTAGTAAAAAGTTGTGCTGGAAGTCAGGGGCAAAAAAAATAATTTGAGAGGGATAGGAGGGGACAAGGGAGATTTCATTTTCAGGGATTATGAAGGGAAGATTAAGCAAGAAAAAACGAGAGGAAAATACGGAGACAAATTAAGGGAAGGAGAGGTAAAGAGAGGAAAATGGAGGGGAAAACAGAAAAGGAGAGGAAACAAGAGAGAGAAATAGGAAGAAGAGAAGAGGAGAGGAAAAAAGCTAAAAGAGAGACAAACAGAGGGAAATAGAGGAAAAAGCGGAAAGCAGAGGAAAAAAGCTAAAAGAGAGACAAACAGAGGGAAATAGAGGAAAAAGTGGAAAGGAGAGGAAAAAAGCTAAAAAGAGAGACAAACAGGGAGAAATAGAGGAAAAAGTGAAAAGGAGAGGAAAAAAGCTAAAAGAGAGACAAACAGGGAAATAAAGGGAAAATGAAAAGGAGAAGAAAAAAGCTAAAAGAGAGACAGAGGGAAAATGAGAAAAAAGGGAATACGCGAAAAGGAGAGAGCCAAGAGGAAGATTCTTGAGGAAGTGTTTACCAACTTCTTTGAGGAATTGGTTGTGTGTAAATAAATGGGAGAGACAGGCAGTGGTTTGAATAATCGATTCGCACCCCCCGTCTGTTTGGAAGTCCCCTGACGCTCTGTCCTGTGGTTCCGAGGAGTCCTCCTGGGAGGGGGCAATTAGGGGTTGTATAAAAATACGCAATTGTTTCATCCTCCTCTAGTGCCCCCTGACAAAGGGAGGAGGGCAAGGCTGATGGGATCTCCCTCGGGGCGCGTGGAAGAGACTTGACCACCCGCAAAAAAATTATGGTTACGAGAGGTGACAATGATCCACTTTTGGGGAATGAGTGCTCTATGGTACATTGTCCTTTCATATTTGTCCGTCGTCTGTGAAGCCAATAAAAATTTGGTGGTACACTGAAAAACACGTAGCTATAGAAACGGAGCCATTGACATTTGAGTAATTTAAAAGGTGTCCGTCTCCCTTAAGGACGGTGTGGGAGCCAAGAAGTTGTATAATTTGTAGTCGATTTGTCCAAGGACTGAGTCAAGTCTCCCTCCAAGTGATTGTCAAGGTGGGTGGCTTTTCTATTATTGGGGGGGTTATTTGATGGGAATAAAAATGTTTTTATTGACCTCATATTAGGTCAGCCTCCCATGTTGAGAATTGGGTTAGAGGTTAATGAGACCCTAGAATAATACATCCTGGATATTTTCCCCTTCATAGTATTTCTCCTGGAGAAACTTTTACGTGCAATTCATCATTTGTTGTCACAGTCGTGTATACGAGAGCAATTTCCTCCTTCTGGGAGTAGAGGATTAGACGAGATGGTGGGTGGTGGGCATAAAAATGATTAGACGAATCTGGGGTAACAATTGGGCGGAAGGTGTTGCGGTGTGGGACGGACGGGCACATTTGGGATCATCCTGCATCATGTCAAGGATGAAAGGGGGGAAGCATTTTTGGTAACAAGCCTATATGTACACAAGTACATATATAATGCCCAAGGGCATTGGGGGAAATACGTTGTGAAGAAAAGGGGGTGGGAAAATGGGAATTAGTGCCCGGGATGGTCAAATGGTTAATTAGAGGATGGTGTTTTTACAGTATAATTGAAGGCAACCTAAAATTATCGAATCACCAGGCCCAACCTCATGCACTGCCTCCTGTGTAATTTACCATTAAGCATATCTGCCCCCTTTCCTCAAATAAATTCCAGCTCTCCCTCTTTTCCCTCTGTATTTCTTCCCTGGTAAAAAAAAAAAAAACGTCAATCCTTTTTAGGATCCCATCCCTCTCTGTGTCTCTCTGTTGCCTTTGAACTCCAGAAAAAGAAATATCTCTTGGGACTGGACACAGGATGAATGTTTGGAAGGTCAAGAATCCCTGCCCTAACACTTAGCCTCCGATGGCTACTTTTCTTCCACCCCAAAAAAAAAGATGTACTTTCTCCCATTTTTTCCCATTTATTTACAGTAAAAAAAAACGTTTTCCCCCTAAAAAATTGTGTCTACTGCTCAACCCACGCAACTTCATGGGCTATTTTCCCCCCAAAGAGATGAATACCACAGCGTAATGATCACATATTGTGTTCATCTCCCATTTGTGATTTGAAAATTTACTGGGAATAGGATTGGAAGAGGGGGGAAAGAAGAGATAATAATACTCTGGACTTCATTTTCTACATCAGTGTCTAGTACTACAATTCAATATCTCCCCTTCCAGTCACGGTCGGTATAAAATTACATTAAAACACGGAATCAAAAGAACAAATGCATTTTTCGTGAGTTTTTTTTTTTTAATATTATTTTTTCCGTTGAGGAAATGGGAGAAGAGGAGACTTTTTTTTTCTCCATGGTGCAGTGGCAGGAATATGGAACAATAGGGAGACGTGTATTTTTTTATTATTTATATATATGTATTCTCTCCCTCTTCTCCGTGCGTCAGACTCTCAATGTAGATGTTTTCCATTCTTTTCCCCAGTTTTTTTTTTGTTTCACCTCGTTTGTGCCTGTTGTAGTAGTGGTAGGAGTTTGAAGAGTTTGTTCTTTCTTTCTGTATTGACTATGGAGTGTGTAATAGGGAAGACACACGTACACTTGAAATATGAAAGTAGATGGATGAGGTAAGAGGGTGAGGGAGAAGATAGAGAGACAGAGTGAGTGAGAGAGAGACAGAGAGAGAGAGAGGAAGCTGAGGAACGGTAACGCAACAAATTAGTGAAATAGACAAAGGCACCCTTCTCCCTAATTTATGATCGTTCCTCTCTTTTCACCTGGACTCGGATCATGTGAGAAGGTGTAGGAGAGTAACAGGGAGAGAGAGAGATGGAGAAAGACAACAAGAGAAAGAGAGAGAGAGAGAGACAGAGGTAAAAAGCATTTTTTTCAACCCCTAAAAAACACAAACTAAAAAATGAAGGAAGAGGATGAACTGGTAGAAACAGATCGATTCCCTTTCGTATCGTCAGCATTTTTGCTCCTTTTACCACACTTTCAAGTTCCTCGAGGAAAAACTTTTTTTTATGTATGGTTAAAGGCTTCTCAACTATGTAGTCTGTGTTAAAGTACCACAAGTTATTTGTTTTTCCTCTCACCAAATGTACAAGTTACAGTGGAGGAAAACTATTAGGAATGAGAGAGACAGCTAGAGAGAGAGAGAGAGAGAGAGAGACGAGCACGACCTCCTGTTTGCCTGTCAGTCTCCTTGTAACCATCCATATGCTCTTGTCTTTTGCGTCACTGTCCTGTTTTTTAAGGTTGTTAGCAACTTTGGTATATAGAAATAAAGGAAAACAATTTTTTTCTAATGAGGAACTCTTTCCCCGTAAAAGCAAAAGGGGAATAACATTACCAAATCCCATGGAGTAAATACAAACATTCTTTGGCCACGTTAAATGGGGTGGGACAAGAATTTTAATTATTGTAAACCATGCATTCTCTCTCCATTTTTCCAAATGGATCTCCCTTGCCTATATTTTTTCAATGTAAACAGGGTTATTCATCCAAAATCCTTTACCTGGATTTAACTAATGCAATTAGGGCTATTACTGTTATTACTACACCGTTCTAAACCTTCCTTAATATGACCCAGAATTCAAAAAGATTCAGCAATTGTCTTGGTCACAACGTATAGCTTTAGACGTAAGTTGGGAAAGACATTTTCCCTGTAACATATAGCTACGTACACTTTCTGGTGAATTGGGCGCGAAGAAGAAAAGATGAATTTAATTTTCCTTGGAAATGGGGGGGGGGGAAAGTGACAAGTGCACAGTTTATCTCCTTTGTATGTCCCTGCCTTTCTGGTGTCACAGAAAGAAATTAAAGAATCCGCCTCCATTTCAGATTGTGGTGGAATGCCTGTCTCTACGGTAATTTTGACCATTTCGGTGACTTTTCAGGGGGAGAAAGGCAGGAGAAAAAGGATATTTATTCACAAGAAACCGTCCTCCTCTTTTTTAAAAAAAGAAGAAAAGTTTGTCTTTTTTAAGGGGTGGGTTGGATCTTTGAGGTAAAAAGAGTCTGTCACTAGCAATTACTGTATCATGGAAGTCTCGGCATGTGCATGTACTTGAGTTCACGGGAGAAATCTATATATGTATCTATATGTACCTCCAAAATGTAGTGTTCCAAATGTCATTAAAGACTTGGTGTGTATGACAGAGAGAGCAACAGAGAGAAGTGAGAGATGGAGAGAGAGAGCGAGAAAGAGAGAGAGAGAAAGAGCGAGAAAGAGAGCGAGACATCATTGTATGTTGTGGATGGTCGTCATGCACACAAGTAAGTATGACAATGGGAGCGAAGGAGCGAATAGACTTAGAAGAATCATTTTTTCCTCTTCCTCACACTTTATTCTCCCTTTCTGTGAGAAGAAACGGACCTTCTTCATCTTTTGAGCAAGGGTGCTGGTCCTCAAGAGCCTTTGAAAAAGTTTTTCTGGGAAAAAGTGACCCTTGAAGGACCCCATTGTCCTGGAATTGGTTGTCGCCTCTATGCCCACTCCACTCAAGCTGTATATCAGTTTATTTTATTTTTTTTTCTGGATGGAGGGAAAATAAAATAATAGATATATACATATCCAAAATATCACATGTTCTCAAGTGCAATGAGTCCAGCTCTTTTTTTTTTCTCACAAGACTTTTTCCTCCTATAGACTTCTCCCTGATTTTCTTTTAATGCTCTTAAACTTCTTTTTTTTTGATGGGCTTGTAATATTGTGTCTCATGACTTTCCCATTCTTCTCTTTCACACACAAACACATTGGCCCTCTGACACTCTCTTCCTCCTTCCCACCCTCTGGTTTTGTCCCTCTCCCTCCCTCACTCCCCTTTTTAATAATGTCTCTTTGTCAATGTCTTGTGAGTACAAACACTCTTCCCTCTCCAAGGTCTCCTTTTACTGTGTGGGGGGAGGGGAAGAGGTTAAGGGCAAGGAAAGAAATTTTTGCAAACCGTGGATGGCACCTTCAAATAGTGCATTTTGTTACAAGGGAATGCCAAGGGGAAATACTCGCAAAATTGAAACTCCTTTATGTCTTGTCGTATCCCAATTTCTTGGAGTCAAGACACAAACAGGAAATGGTTTGGTAGTTGGGAAAGGCAATGGCTTTTTGTGCTTTTCCACAAGAAAAGAAAAGGGAATTTTACCCCCAAATGAATCTGGAGTAACAGGAACGCTAATATTGCATTATAATCCTGTAATCTTCCAAAGACGATATTATTATTGTTGAGGGTGAGGGGGGAAAGAAAATGAAGTTTTATTTTCCGTTACCCATTTGATTTTCTCATGTAAATCCTTCGCCTGATCCCCTTCAGATACCTGAAAATGTAGAATTTGAAGATTATGAAAGAGCAGAAAATATCATGGGATTCGGCTGGGAAGAAAGAGAATGAGAGGAAGGGGAAAAGTGAAAGCAAGTTCATAAACTTCTCAACTGGTTACAATAGATAGACTCTTTCAGGGCGAGAGGTTATGTATACACGTCCCTAAACATTTCATAGGAAGGAATATTTATACAGATATGTAGTCACTTCCCTTATTATTTACCCGTGTTTATATGCATGAGTAGTTAGAGAAGGAGAGGGAGAAACAAAATTATTCCAAACTCCTGTCACATTTACTCATAAGCCGTATGTACTCAAGCTTTCCTGGGTGCTCTGTACAGTCTCTTTGCAATGGAGAGAAGAGAATTATACATAAATCATCAAAAGAGTGTTGGGTTCTGGTTTCTTTATTATTACTAGCCCTTGACTGTGTTTTTTCTACTCCGATTCCATGCTTTGTAACCTTCTACTTACTCTCTGGGTTCATTTTTTTAACTAAAAAAAATTTAAATTCCCCGCTCAAAGACTGTTGACTTCTGACGGCTACCCACCGCCGGGTTATTTGCCCCTGAATTTTGTAAATTGCGTGGAAGGTTAAAAACATGCTTTCTGTACAAGCCCTAGAAAAAAATAACAGTTGCACTAATTTGTATGGTGTTTAATCAAAGTCGGAGGAAAGTGAGAGTTAAGAAGAGAAAGAAAGAGAAAAAGAAAAGAAAAGAAAAGAGAAAGAGGAAAAGGAAAGATAGAAAGGGAAAGAAAGAGAGAAATAAAAGAGGAGAGGGGACGTGTAATTCCTAATTACAAACTGTTTAAAAAAAGGAGCGAAAAGAAAGGCTCTTTTATGAGTCACACATACACGTAACAGTGATAAATAGTTTGTAGAGGGATCTAAACGTGTGGTTCGTAATGAAATATGAATGGTCCTTCTTAATTGTTGACCCCTCCACATGATTAATGTTCCGCGGTTTTTTTCTTTCTTTCTCTCTCTCTCTCTCTCTCTCTCTCTCTCTCTGTCTCTTGTGCCTCTTGTTTTATTATGAATTTTTTTGTCTAATCTTAACAAATTGTATTGTACCCATTATTAATTATTTGGTGTCTTTTTTTTCTTCGCCCTACAGGTGAGAAGCCTTTCAAATGCGAATTTGAAGGATGTGACCGGCGATTCGCGAACAGCTCGGATAGGAAGAAACATTCTCACGTCCACACGTCCGACAAGCCCTATAATTGCAAGGTGAGTAATACGTTTTATATCTTCAGGTAGTATCTCTGTAGATCCACTTATCTCATTTCCTCTTCTACAATTTTTGCGTTTCCACTCTCTACTTTCAAGGGAGGAAATCATACGGATTTTGGGTGGTATTTTCTTATAATCCCCTGCCATTTTTTTTTGTCTTGTCGTAAAAGGTGCAAATAGTTAGTATTAACTTGTTTCCTCCCTTCAACTTCGTTCCTCGCAGTGGAGGAAGTGCCCATTTACACATGTATTAATTGGCTCTTAGAATGCGGAAAGGGTTAGAAGGAACGAAAGCGAAACGAAAGAGAGAAAGAGAGAGAGAGAGGAATTGGAGAGAGATAGTAAAAGAAAGGGAGCCGGATGATTATTACACGATACTCCTCTTCAAAGAACATACTTTTTTTTCCTTCTCTAAAGGAATATTTCTATTCATTGAGTAATTCATACATCCTATGTATTCTTCCTCTTATTGTTTCCCCAGCTCATGGTCTTGTCCAGGCCATGCAAGGGGAAACAGAAGGGATGGTATGTAATTTCTTTTTTCTCTCTCTCTCTCTCTTTTCCTTTTCTTTCCCGTTTCTCTCCCTCTCCCTCTCTGTCTTCGATGAGGAATGTGACCCAATTGGTTTGTAAGAGGGAAATCTTTTTAACGGAGGGTGAGATGAGCTATATGTGTTTACGTTGGTATATACATATATGTATGTTATACGCATATGTGTGTCTTACATCCGTCGTTATCCAGACGGAGTAAGCAAAATACCAGGGGATGTGCATGTCATACAAATATTTTATAGACTGTTTCGTCGTTTGTTGTTCTTACACGAAGAATGGCGTTTCACCTCTTCTTTCTCTCTCTCTCTCTCTCGCTCTCTCTCTCTCTCTTTCTCTCTCTCACATGTGTTTAGGCAGATTCCCCTATGATGTAATGAAGGGTCTTTGGACAGGGTGGGACACTTGTTGTAACATTTAGCTCGGAACAATAATGTGCTCGTAAAAATGATGTTAACAAGTGAGATGAGAATGAGAGACGGAGGTTCGTGGAGGAGCCTGGTATGCTAGTCCTTAGAGAGAATTAGAGAGAGAGAGAGACAGGGATGGAGATAGAGAGGAAAGAGAGAGACGGGGAAGAGGAGGGTTGTAAGTACATGAGGAAAGATAAGCATGCGAAACATTCCTTTGCCATGTGCCGTGGTGGTAAAGGGTGGTTTTATACGCATTTTTTTCTCTCTCTCTCTCTTCCTTCCCTCATAGCAATACACTATACAAAAGTCTTTTGAGGGGAAACTATAAAAGGAGGAGTTCTAGGAAGAAAGAGAAAAAAATTGGGGATGAAAGAGTTTTTTTCTCTTTTGGGTCTTTGCACGTGTGTGTGTATCTGTACTTTTTTTTAGGAGGGAGGGACTTGACATGAATTGAAGGTATTTGCGGGGGAGATATTTGCTTACTTGATCTATTAATGCTTTACAATGCCTTTGGTATTTCTTTAGTCTTTCAAACATCTTTGGAGGGTAAATTTGTGCAAAATTGGAAGAAATTGCAAAAACATTGTGATAAAAATGTGCAAAAATTAAGGGAAACTAGCAGAAAACAGGAAAAAACGGGGTGAATTATCAAAAACTGGCACTAAATTGTTAGAAATTGTGGGGAAATTGTATTAAAATCGGAACGTAAATGTGGAGAAATTAAAGGAAAATTGTAGTAAATCCAAGATTTGCATAAATGTGAGGAAATGAAAGAAACATTGTAGTAAAATCGGAAAAAATGTAGGGAAATTATAAAAATTGTAGTAACATCAAACAAAACATAGAAAGTAAAGAAAACTGGCGGTTAAATCAAAAAAAAATGTGGGAAAATCAAGGAACAATGGCAGTTAGAACGACAAAATAGATGGGGAAATTAATGAAAAATGGAAGAAAATTCGGAGCAATTAGATGGGAAAAATTAAATAAAAATGGCAGCAAAATCGGGAGAAGTATCTGGGACAAATTAAGGGAAAATGAGTGGAAATGCCGGGAAAATTGTATCAAAATGTGGAAAATGAGAGATAATTGGGGAAAAATGAATACATATTTAATTTCGTATATTTTTTTGCTAATTTTGAAAAACAGGTCCGGGGTTGTGACAAGTCATACACGCATCCGTCATCATTACGCAAGCACATGAAGGTGCACGGGAAGTCACCCCCACCCTCAGGCTCGCCCTACGACTCGGACAATTCCTCCGCCCCCTCCTCACCCCACCACGGAAGTAACCCGGCCGCATCCCCACAAACGAATCATAATATGCATCAAAATTCTCCGAGTACCACGATCCTCACCAATCACCTCCAGTCTCAGCAATCACAACAACAACAGCAGCAGCAGCAGCAACAGCAGCAGCAGCAGCAACAACAACAACAGCAACAACAACAGCAGCAACAGCAGCAGCAGCAACAACAGCAACAAAATCAAAGTCCATTGGTCTCAGGTCAAATCATCCCCCCAAATGGGATCCTCCCCACCCAGAATTCCCTTCACCCTCATCATCCTCATCATCATGGGCATCACCCAGGGAATCATCACCTCTTCACGATGGCGACCGCCACACCTCAGAACAATTTGTCCGAATGGTACGTCTGTCAAGGTTCGATTCCTACTCCCCCTTCTACTAATTCACCCATCCACCACCATCATATGACGACTGCCGCCTTTTAGGATTTATTATAATAGACAATAATTTAAAAGAATAATTTATTTCTTTTTTTTAGCTATATATGTATAATCTACTGTCAGCAAAGTAGGTGTTAAAATTATCGAGTAGGAAACATTTATTTTTAAACACGAAAATAACCATTGCACAGATCATACAAATCTAACACAGTTTTATTTTTTGCTATACTTAAGGAATTCCCCATTCTTTAATCAGGGGTTAGGTATACATTATTTTAGAGGAAAACAATTTTTTTTTTGTTTTTATTAAGAGTTCCTTCAGTTTTTTGCATGATAAACGATTTTTTTTATTTTTTTACTCACTTGTTTTCAAGTAAATGATAGGAAGGCTGCTCATTTCTGACCTTTTACTACACTGTAGAAACTTTTAGGGTACTTTGTACAGTCGAACCTCTCTATAACGGTTCCCATTAAATCAGCATATCTTCCCCGTTATGTATAATGAAAAACCGTTATAGAGAACAGAAATTTCTATGATAACAATTGGAGAAAGTTTTTGAGGGAAGCATTTTCAGCCACCGGTATAGAGAGAAAACCGTTATAAGGGAGCCCGTTATAGAGAGGTTCGACTGTAGTCTCTTAGCTTCATTTTTTTTACCCAATTAATTTTTTTTTTGTAATTTGTTTTGTATTGGATAGTATGATTCTTGAATTAAAAATCGATCTTTTCGCATTTTTTTGTAGGTATCCCATAGACTTAGATAGAAAACCACTTTTCTGCCCCTCTCAACCCGCTCACCACACTTTCTTTCATGGTTAGTCTATTTTTTTCCAATCTTTTCTTGTCTATTTCATTGCCTAGAAGCCATTTAAGTTAATTAATTTCTTTAGAATTATGAATTTAACCTTTTTTGTACAAATTTACACATGATCGAGCAACTTCTGTTAAATTGCAGCCGAAAAATATATTTGTAATTACAGGGAAACATTTCTCTTAAAATTCAGGCTAAAATAGCATTTTCACATGTCTGGATTGGTTCTAAAACAATTTATTTGTAGGGACAAAATTTTTAAAAAAACTTAATTTAAAAACTGATTCTTTTTTGCTTTTTTTATTCCAATTAAATATATAAATGGAATTCAAAAACCGTAAATTATTACCGCGCTTGATTTAATCCCACAGAATTTCCATTGACGAATTTCCCCTTCTAATATTTTCTCTTCTAAGCACACAAAAACACATTTAGCGTCTTTTTACTTTTTCAGATATTTCACAAGTAAATGGGAAAATATTTTATGCCCACCCTGTCAAGTACAGAGACGGGAGTAGTTCAGTCCTTTAAGAGAAAACACATAACACACATTATTCCTGGGATGGGTGAACAAGCAGAAAAAAGAATACTTTATGAATAGTGATAGCAAAAAAAAATCATATACAAAAAAAGACACTTACATACATACAATTATCTCTGTATTAATCAAAAGAAAAAAAAGGGCACCGCCGAAAATAATTGTACAAAACAATGTCAAATGAAGGAATTAAATACATGCAGCATTTTAGTAGTACAGATTTGTTTTCTTTGTTCAAGTATGATTTCCTTAAAAAAAAAACAATTATATCTACCCCTTTAATTTGTTTTGGGTCAGTTGAACAGGATATATACTATTTTTATGTACATATTTTTTTCTGCTCAATACAAATTTCTTTTCTCTAATTTAAATTTACAAAAATTCTATTTACGAAAAAGAAAATCTCTCTATGAACTAAACACTCTATAGAAAGCTGCAATGTGTGTAAGACAGAAAATGATACTGTTAACTACTGTAATTAGCGCGATATATAATTATGATAAGATCCTACATTAATCATGCTGCCTCCATACACTTATTTATCAAATTTACTACTAATTACTTACTATATACACCCACAAAAAAAAATTGACGTGTACTTATTATGAGCATTTTAATAATAATTAGAAATTACTGGTACCATAGATGTTGTGTCATGTCAGTTTTTTTGTCAATATATTATTATTATAAGTAGGAGTGATGTACATAGGGAAAAGAGAAGGGAATAAAATGTGTAATAATGCATATGAATGTGATTATTTATTATTATTATTATTGCTACTGTTAAAAGAAAACTTCTTTTTTTCTCCATTCTTATTCTTCACAAAAAAAAATTCTTCAAAGAAAGGACATGTAGGAGGAATAAGGACAGTGACATCATCGACCATGTACCGCACTCAATGTACATTTATTACAATACTTCTCAGCTTAAACAATTATAATCTCGATATTCATAATCAATGTGTAAGAACATAATCATTTATTTTGTAGGCATAAAACATTAGGACAAAATACTCAGCATACAATGTTTTAGAGGAAGAAAGTGCATTATTTTCAAAACTGTTTTTTTCTCTCGTTTCTCGTGTAGAGAATCCTCAAATTTTCTTTATAAATATGTATCTCACATTGTGAATAATACACAACATTTGTACATACATAGTCTGTGTTAAAGACAAACAACAGGAAGGAAAAAAAGTGTAATTATATTAATCATGTGCATATACCTCTGTACAAATGGTCTATACATAATATAGCTATATATTTTGTTAAAAAATGTGGAGAAAACGTTTTTTTTTGTATTACAGTACGCACCATACATACACATACAGAAGTGAAAGTGTTAGGAACTGCTGTTATTATTATTGCATTTATAACACTCAAAGAAGAAAGAATCACTGGAGGCAGTACTATTGTCAGTAATGTCCATGTGTATATAGGATAATTATTTACAGAATAAGAGAGAAGTGTATAATGAGAAAAAAAACAATCTTTTTTGTTTGTAAATTCCTCCTATGTTATAATGTGTATGAGAACAGGATATATATTTGAAAGGAAGAATACAGAGAAAAAAAACTTTTTTTATCCCCTCAAATAAAAGGAGATGAGAGGAGACAAAGATGAAGATGATGAAGGAGAAAAGAATTTATCTCCATTAATAATTATTACAATTATTATACAAAAGAAGGTAACAATAATAATGATGATTAAAAAAAGCCTCATATTATATAAAACAATATTGTACTGCTCCAAAAATGGTACGTACGTCTATATAGTCTGATATTATTATTACAATATTATATTATTATTAATTAAGGTTATTAATTATTATTATTATGATACAGTACTTATGTATATGTATATGAAAATAACATGTTTTTCGGATATGTATAAAATTCAATGCGAAAGATTTTATGGGCTTACCTCCATATATAAGAAAATAAAAATGCCTATAATGAAAATATTAAATACTCCTGCGTCTCCGGCCTTTTGATTTGATTTAGTTTATTCTCTGTTGCATCTCCAAACTCGCATTAAAACTTCCGCCAAAATGACCACATTTTTCTTGTCTTTGCTCTCCGATGCATGTTTTAGCTTGAGACCCAAAATCATGTATTGAATTACGAGAAGCCCAATGTAGTGCTCTTTTTGCATTGTCAATAGAAGGAAAGCTCACATTGCCCAAGTGGAAGGTCGTTAGGAGTAATCAACGGCAAAAAATATTACGGATACGTCACCAGTTACCAGACAAATAATTTTGCTGGTCCAAAAGCAAGATCTTACATTACGTGGTAATGAATGAAAAATCGGGGGGTTGCAATGACACATTGAGAGCACTATTCGTCTCATCTCAACCTTTTCCCCTTCCCACTTGAACACGTGGGGAAGGTGTTAACACATCTACAGGAGTGGTCTGATCAGCCTGATATAGTTTCTCAGGAGGAAGAGGAGAAAAGGAAGACAAGTTGATAGGACCCCCAAAAAAAAGAAGAGGAACAAGTTCTCAAGGAAGAGAGGATTGGAATAAAAAACAAATCTGGTAGTAGAAGTAGAGGCAGTGTGTACATTTTTACTTTTTTTTGCAATGTTGATGCAAACACGACTACCACTAGTGATATCCTCTCGGGCATATAGAATGAACCTCCCCGTCAAATTGACAAGAGCTCTATGTTGACTGTAACGTTCCAAAGGAAAAAAAAACAAATGTCAGCCGTGTGTGCTCATTTCTCTGGGAGAATTTATGTACTGTGCAGTCGTTTGTCCTCCTCCACCTACTTTCGGATGGAACCAGAGGGTGGGAGAGCAAGAGGGAAAGACAGAAAAAAATGACAGGAAGAAAGGGACAGAAAAGCTGAATGGTAGAGAAAGATGGGCAAGCGGAGAATATCAGAAAGACACAACGAGAAAGAGACAAGGAAGGAGATATAGAATGAAAGAAATAGAAAAAGGAGGAAAGAGACGAAATTAAAAAATTCGGACAAACCCAAAAGAGAGGTAAAGCTATCGGAAGAGGGACAAAACGAGGAAAAGGTATGCAAAATGGGGAAAATAGAGACAATATGAAGGAAATAGTGACAGAAGGAAAAAAACAAAATGAGTAAAACAGGGACAAAACGAAAAATGAGGAAAACGAAAAAAAATAGACGAAAAAAGAGAAGAGGAAAGAAAGGGATCGACATAGAGGGGGAGGAGAGACAGAGAGAGCGAAAAAAAACAAAAGAAAGGAATGGAGAGAATAGTTGAAAGGTTAGAAAACGATGCTCCAACGAAGAGCATCAGAAGGACAACGAACGAGACAAGAAAAGAGAAATAGAACGAAATAAATATAAAAAAAGAAGGAAGGAGACGACAGCAGAAAAATATTTGGACAGAGTGAAAAGACAGATAAAGCGATAGAAAGAGAGAAGACTAGGAAAATAGAGACGAAACGAGGAAAAGAGAGACGAAGCGAGGAAAAGAGACGAAACGAGGAAAAAAGAGACAAAACGAGAGAAACAGAGAGAAAAGAAAAGAAAGGGATGGAACTATAGAGAATATAGGAAAAGGGTAACAGAGAGAAAAGGAGAAAAATGGATGTAATTAGAGGGGAAAGAGAAGAGCATAAAGGAAAAATGAAAAGAGAGAAGTTGAGAGAGGAAAGGAGAGGGAAAGAGAGATTAAGTACTGGAAAGGCGCCTATAGAGTGAAATTGTGACAAGATGTAATGGCTTGGCCTCTCCCAGGCAAAGTCGCTTCTTCCATAATACTACGAGCCCCTATAAAAATCCTGGAGAGTATCGGGATTGGAGAGACGTTGAGTGTGTGCGTATATGTATTATGTGTTTTTGCGTATGCTATGGATAGATTCCAAGAGATAGCAATGAAAGGAGGGGAGAGAGACATGGAACTAGCACTACTACTACTCCTACAGACTGCTTTATGGGAGGAGACGCAGGGACAGAGAAGACAGAGCAAGTTGGGAGATTGAAAGGAATGAGAGAAATATAGAGAGTTTGACCTGTCAGTTTCAAACTCAGCCAAGTTTTGATAGGCAAAGGCTGTTTAATTTTTTCTTCAATATGATCTCGAAGAAGTAAATCGAATGAGGGAGAGAGAGAGAGAGACGGCTACGAGGGAGAGAGAGAGATGTGATGTTGTTGGCAATCACTTGACTTGACAGTCACTACTGCTCCTAGTATTTGTTCATGTCACTCTAGTTGAAATGTCTGAAAACTGATATGTTGTTTTCCTTTGAGTTCCCTTTCTCTCTCCATAGCTTTTCCATCCTTTAAACTTTCTCTCTCTCTCTCTCCCTTGCTCTCTTTCACTCTTTGCAATGAATACATCAGAAGGAAGAGAATACATGTGGACAGAAAGGGCGAATGAGAGGGGGGAAAGGATGGCGAGGCAGAAAGAGAACAACTCAATAATAATAAGACACATCACATTGCTTCTGCTCCTCCTCTACTTTGCCTTTTGTATGGACTTTGGCATCACATAAAAACAAAAAAAAAGGACGTCCATGTTGTTGTTTTTTTTTCACATGCACCATCATCGCCATCAAAACCCATATAACATGAGAGCGGCGTAGAGAGAGAGAGAGAGAGAGAGAGAAAGAAGAGAGAGAATCTTTTCACAATTATCTCTCCATTGATGATTTTAGTTTTATCAAGTTTTACCATGAAATCCTCCCATGGAAACCCTTTTTATCCCTTCCATTGAACTGGGAGTCCTTTGAAGAACGGATATTGAAGCAGACAGTAGAAGAGAGGGAGAGACAGAGGTCCGATTAACTCCAGCTAATTACGTAGCCTTCATCTGTACACCATTCCCTTGGCTTTCTCCTTTCAATAGCCGGCTACAGTAGTCCAGGCCCTATGTATTCCCTGTATACTGCCGTTACCACATTGCCCTCAATGTATTTATGAGCACCAGGCCGATTAAATGCTATCCCTCTGTACTCGTAGCATGGACCATGATGATGGAAAGGCGGAGGGGAGGAGGGAGAAATATTAATCAGCTGCTCCCACTCTTTATGAAGCTCTGGGCATGAATATAGTGGATACAAAGGTAAAGTTTTTACCTAGTCTTGTCTGTATTAAATCCCCCTTTTTTTTTCAAACTGCCACTTGAACATGTGTGTAATCATGACACTTTTTTTTTTTATTAATAAACTACCATCAAATGTGAAGGCGTGTAGGTATACATATGTATATACCTATTCGTAATGGTATGGTGTATAATTGTACCAGCAAAATCCTGTATGTGCCCTATAGTGGTAGGGGAAGGGCCTGTTGGCTGCCAAGCCGTGGCCAATTCCCCCACTGGAATGGGAGCTCCGGCACTCCTTTATAGCTATAAATGATGTTGATACAGCTCCTTATAACTATATAAAAATGCTCATGAATTTGCTGTACTACTATGCCTACCATACATTCATGATTAGGTATTTATTACTTCTGCCTTTTTCTCCCTGTCCCTCTCTCTCTCTCTCTCTCTCTCTCTCTCTCTCTATTTCCCTGTCTTTCTACCTTAGACATTAAGGCTACAATAGAGGTTGTTTCTTCATCATATTATATCCTTCTTCCTTGTCTTTCTCCTCGCATTTCACGATTTATTAAGGAGGCCAAAAGTCCCCCCTCCCTTTTTTTCCCTTAAGGAAGATGAAGTGAAGGGTTGATATAAGTCTTTATGTACCCGGGGATAAAAAAAAAATAAAGAGTTATGTATAGGTGTATGTAAAGCTTTTAATCCAGTCCTTTCATAGTGGTTCGATTCTACACTAATTTCCTAATTTCATGCCCCCACGTCTCACATTATCTACGCTAATTTTCTACAAGTCCCCGTCAACCTTCACTGCCACTTGAGATATACTATACCAGGCTAATATTATATCGTTCCATGCGGGCAACGGAACAGATATTTGCCTATGGTTTTTCTCCGGCACCAGCTACATATGTATATGTACATATGTATACATACATATGTATATGCCACAAATACGCATATTCCTCTCCTCCACCCTCTTCCTTCGGCCAGGACAGTTGAAGGAAATATCCATCTTATTCACGATATTTTTTTCTCATCTTGATAATTTCACTACCACCACACTAAAATAAAGGGATCAAAACAAGACGAAGCTGGCAAAGCACGAGCCTGCTTATTAGCTCTGTTTTGGGAGTGTTATTTTTTTTATGGGAGGCAGGACTATGGGATAGTATGGGTGGTAATGCCTTGTATTAGGTGTACAGACAGCACTGAAGGAGATTTTGGAGGTGTCGTGAATTGCTAGTCATAAAAAAGGGGAGAAAAAATATTGTCAAAACTCTTATCAAAAGGGAATCTTTGGAATAAATTATTGTTTGAGATGTTGCAATAATTTCTAGCCGAGCAGTTTTTGGTTTTTTGTTTTTGGAGACAACGCTAATAATTTAGGGGGATTGAGTGAGTGGGAGTGGGTGAGGGAGAGAATGAGTCAAATGGGAAAGAGGAGGAAATGACGAAAGAGAGAGAGAGAGAGAGAGAGTGACAGAGACCTGGAGCAAGGGAGAGAGAGAAATTATAGCATGTGCGTGTGAGAATTATTAGGGAAATATCGTGCCACCCCTTTTTCTCACTTTCACAGAATTATAAGGGAAGTCTCCGATAGATTTATGAATGTTTTCAGAGTTGCGGGGGAACCCCAGAAAAAATTGTCACTTTTTCCCACAAAAAAAGCACACACATTGAAATTGGGCATTTCTTTTTCAGACGTTGGCTTTTCTTGTGGTAGCAAGAACGGTAGTGGGAGCTTATTTATTTGATTTCTCTGAATACCCCCTCATTTTAATTTTACGACTGAAACAATACAAACAACAGTAATCACAATAGGAAAGTCCAGGAGCTGTGATCATTTTTGCCTGGCAAGGTTATGTGGTCTCTCTCTCTCTCTCTTTCTGTCTCAGTAAATATTTCATGTCCTTACCTAATTTAGTCAATCAAATCTGGGCCCCGATTAATTTATTTCCCGCCTCCACAAAATCTGTACAGAGATATTATTTCACTCCCATAACAAATAGCTGAGCAGTTCACCGTAAATCATGGGGACTTCCCTCAAAACAAGTGTAATTTCATTGGAAAAAAACAAAACATTTTTTTTCTAACGTTTTTTAAGGAAAAAAAGGAATCTTCTTTTTATCTTGCTCACATCAGCTAAACAATGACGTGAGGACGCGTGTGCCGAATTATTTGTCACCCAAAAATTGAGGAGATAAAAAGGAAAAAAAAGAGGAGAGACTGGGCCCCCACCAGTTCAAGTTTTTCCTTAAAAGGTCCAGCATGTATTATGTGTACTCATTGGACCAATGTTAAAGCTCAACGTGTGTATAACGTGTACATAAGTGCGGTTTATCAGTCACATATCTTTTCTCACCCCTCATCTTTTTATTCTCTCTCTCTCTCTCGGTCTTTCCCTCCCTCCACATTTCATCTCATCCTCTGTCACTTCACATTGGGAATGACAGACTTGTCACCGCCACAGAGAGAAAGCAAGAAGAGGGAAAAAACCTGTCAAAATATCTGTAATACAAAGAAAAGAGAAGAGAGAGAACCCTAATTATTTCAATGGTGATTGTATCAGATTTCATCTATTTTCATTGACGCAGACACACACACACGTTTGGAGAGCTTTAAAGAGGTCTATTTATCTCGGTATTCCTCACAATGACACAAGTACCGACAAGAGGAAGATCATTTTTTTGGAGATACGGGAAAGATGAAAATCTTTCCCGAAAAAAATAGCATTCAGAGTAATTCATTCGCTTTCAATTTAAACTGGAGCCCAAGGATTGTTATCAAGCAGTAAATGCCATTATATTCAATGAGCCCAAGGGTTCATTTTGTCACTGATATGATTCTGGAAATTTGCTTTGATACCAAATAAAGTGAAAGCATTTGAGTTTTTTTTTTGGTGTGAAGTTATTTACGGGAGGACATATTCTTGTGGTAAATTGCAAGGCTGCCTCTTTCTCTCTCTTTTTCTCGTTTGCTTAGTTTCTCTCTCTCTTTCTTCCTCGTTTATATTTGTACATTTTGGGAGTGAAAAAACTTTTGAATCTTGTCAAAAATTTTGTTTATACAGAAAAAAAGGTTTCTTCTTCTTCCTTTGCAACCTAATATGTGACTGACGGACTCGGCTTAAGTTTCTTTTTTTTCTTCACCATGCATTATACACACATTGTCATAATTTCAATGGAAATACATACGTTTATACACACTACTCATTTACCAAGTCATTTTCCCTCCTCTTGCACAACGTTTGTAAACTTTTCCCATCTTCACCATATAGAAATGTGTGTAGAGAAAAAAAAATGCCTTGTCCAATGTTTTTGGGGTTACATGTATTTTCATAATAGCCTCGTTGTTTCTCCCAGAGAGAGAGAGAGAGAGAGAAAGAGGATGAGAAGCGCACTAGAAAAATAAACGTCTTGACATGCACTAACTGCCTCTCCCCAACTATACTTCATTTTGACTTGTGTGAGTGAACCATTTCATGAGGTTTGGCTGTGAGTGTGTGTTCGTGTAATTACGTACTTGTGCCAGCCTCTCTCATGGCTCAGGGAACTTATAACCCTCCTAGTTCTCCTCCTCCTCCGCCTCCTCCTCCACACTTCTTAATGGGGGGAGGCAAAAAAAAGGGAAGACAAGGAAAGAGAAGAGGAGTGAACAAGATCAACATGTATAACCTTCTTCACACTTCCCTCAATGCCCTCGTTGACAAATTACTCTCGAGTTGTCTTAATGAGCTGTGGGGTTTGTAATTAAATAAACATTATTTTTTTCCACTTGTCCAGACCTGTCTATTTAGTCCTTGTTATGCTTGTAGCTACGACCGTTCCAGGGAGGGTGGCGGAGGGGATGAAACATGTGAGGCACAAGGAGGAGGAGGAGGAGAAGGAGGAACATCCGAGAGAAAAAAAATGAGGTGGGAGGGTGAGCTTCAGGTTGAGAGATTTACATACACAAACAAGTAAAAGTGTGGATAAATAGTGTGGAAGGGTGCCACACGCGAATAAGTAGGGTTTTTCGAGGGCGGAGGGCGAAGAGGAGAAAAAGAGGGCCCGAGTAAGAGACTTGTGCCAGGAAATCCGGGCAAGAGCCTCAGAAGGACGGGAAATGGGGACTACAAGGGATGTAGAAAAAGTATTGGAGTTGGAAGCATTCGGTCTGAATGGAAGGCCATGTATGTAATTACATATGGCTCTGTTTACACATGTAAAAATATACAGTACGAGTCATTTGAAACGCAACGAGCCCCAACGCCTAAATCACTTGTAGCAACGGTAGTAAAACGTAACAAAGAAATTCGGAAAGTCAAGATATCAAGATTGGCGAATTTTAATTGCTCGATTCGTTACGTTACAAATTGCGGGAGCTAAGCGGGCTTAAAAGTATCAAAATATCCCAATATTGTCTTTTTGAAAAATGAATTTGATTGAACCCAAGCCCTCGGACTTCAATTTTGGGGAAACGTGCTGAGATTCAAAAAAATCAATTTTCAATAAGATAATGAGACAATTTTGCCACTTTTAATCTATAATTTTGGGAATTTTATGAATAAAATAATAACTATACAACATTCGGCAATGCCGAACTCTTGATATAATATATATATATATATATATATATATATATATATATATATTGGTTTTCCGAATTTTTGCCTACGCACATTTTTCCACCTTCACTACACGTAAAGACACAGGAGCAAAAGCTCGTTGCATTTTAAATGACTCATATCATATACCTACGCATGTTTTGGTTTGTATTTACATACATGTAAGACAGAAAAGTATCGACACACACGCTTATTAAATGTCCAATTCCATAATGCAATTCCAATCCCCCCATTTTTCTGCCACCTCAAGAGTAACGTTTCCATTCTTCAGAATCAAGCCAACAACTTTTACCCACATTTGTTTGTCACTGCAGTGGCAGAAAATAATAAAAATCATCTCAAGGCTGAGTGAAAAGTGTTCAAAAGCAAGGAGCAAAGTATCAATACAGTCTATCAATAAGAACCCTTTCCTATGCACACCAAGTCATTCCACATTTTTTTCAACATATATGTATATCCACTAGCCATTGAATGGACTCATTGTACAGGCTGACGCCCTAATCCCAAGAAGCAATCACCCTCTTGCTCTCTCTCTCTCTCTCTCCCTCGCTGTCTCTCTCTATTTCTCTCCAAGAATTTGGTGTATGAATTTATTACCTTGAGCATTTTATAGGCAGGAATATTTGTCAAAATCATCGTTATCACCCCTTGAGTCCCCTTGGGCTTGAGCTTTATAGAAATTAATAACAATATTATTATTATCACTATTTTATTTTCCATCTAGTTTAGCATAAGGCACTACATCAATTCCCTACCACTCCTGTATCCCACTCTTGTGTACTTGCAGAAAGAATACCACATTGGATACAAGGCATGTATACCCTCCACGTGTAAAATAGATATTAATGGGGATCCAATGAAGTGGTATAGTCTTTACTTGTTTAGAAAGACAAGAGAGACGGAGAGAGAGAGAGAGAGAGAGAGAGAGACGAGGTGAGTATGAAAGAGGAATTCAGAGAGGGAGAGTGGAGCCTTAATAATTCTTATTAGCAGAGTCTTAATATATTCGTAGGGAAGCTAAAAGCATACATAATCCTTCACGTAGGGACTTGAATGAAAAAGATTCCAAGAGTCACATGGCTAAAAGAGAGTACGGTGCAGTGCATAAGGCTCCTGATGTAGTTAATCCAGTTGTTGTCTTTCATAACACTTCTCTCTCTCTTTCTCTGTCCGTATTCCCTTCTATACATACATACACACAAGGCACACATTTGCACAATCATTCTTGATTCATTTATTACGTCACTTTATGCAGCCCTTTACTCTTGTAGGACTAATCCAAGCGGAATTAATCTTCATTTATACTTAATATATATTGCATGGGATGAGTCTCTCTTTCCCTTATCACTCCCATTCTCCCCTTTTCTCCCTTTTCAACTCCGTCCATACTTTTGTATTTACCAAGTAGTCGAACACAATTAAAGTGTATACACACGACCGTAGTATGTACCATGTAGAGGATGTGCTTTGTAATATGGGTGCTATTTTTTTCCACTATACTCCCTTTTTTTCTCGCCTTATTGCGTGATGTAAAGTTTTCACTTTCATTAGATTATGTACACATTTACCGTGCAATGCGATTAGACTCAAGCCCGTAACTTTTTTTTTTTCAAATGGGTTTATCCTGTACTTTTTTTTCTTATTTCATTTGATGAGTAAGTCAATTCTCACAAAGTGGATTGGGACAAACTTGTGTTTCATGAGACTCTCTCTCTCTCTCTTTCTCTTTCGTATCATACGGAAGTCTTCAAATAATGTTGGTAATACAGTAGATTCATTTTCCTCTTCCAACCGTAGTTTTCGTGTAGCCCGACATTTGGGAATCGCGTGTACGTAAATATGTATACACATATATGTATATGGGGGTATGTATGGCAACTAATGGCCTAATTATTTTGTATTCCACACGAAGGGATGTGCTTCTTGCGTTCTCGCCCAAAAAGAAGGAGATAAATATGGCTATATACATCATGTTTACCCCTTTGGCAGGATTCCCCCCAAAGCCAGGGATAAAAGTCTTCCTCAGGATCATCCTAAAGAGACTTAATAAGAGAAGAATCTCGATGGCTTGAAGGGAATTGGAAAAAAATCAATCTTATTTCAATTGAGGAGGATTACTTGCTAAATAATTACGTCATTTTTTTTTCATTCCGTAGCACGTAGTAGCATTTATGAGCCTTGGAAATGGCCAGGGTGAAGGGGTTATAGGCTGGAGGTAATTAAAATCCATATGTACCCACTCACTCCCCGTGGCTACAGTCCCGTACATCAAGTTTGGCAGGTCGTATTTAGTATTTAAAAAGCCTTGTACAATTACCTCTTACTGGGGAAGGAAGAGCCCCTCGTCCGTGTGGAGGAAAATGAGGGAAGAGCCATTGGAAATTTGCATAGGTTCAATTCATTAAGGGATATTAAGACATTTAGTGGGAGTAATTAATTCGATCAGGCCCTCCGTATGCAACAAAAAAAAGCTCTCTGGCATGTCTCTGGCATAGCGTGTGGGCGACGTCGGAAGAGAAAGTAATGAAGATTATTACCTCGACTTTTCCCTTCCAATGCCATTCTGCCAGTCTTGACTGTCTCTCTTCCCATTTCTAATTGACTCATCCCCTCTCCTAGTAAATGAATTAGGGTCTTGTGATCATCTGAAACATAAGATATCTTCCCTCTGCTATTTTAGCCTTCTTCTTTCATCCCATAAAATCTTTTCTCCTCCGTTTCTTAATTTTTGATTCGGACGCAGTAGTATCAATACCTGCAAAATCCTCCACATCCATGGCACCAGGACGAAATAAATGGGTCGTTTTAATTTCCATGAAGTGACACAAATAACATGGAAATAAAAGGGGGAAGAAATACGGTGCTTTCAATTCTACAGGAGGTCTGAAAAAAAGGGAAGAGTGTGCACATCCCATGTAAGGTGCAAAAGGAATGGAGAGAATTAGAAGTGTGTGAGAATTGTTAAGCATCATTGCATTGCCTTCTGGCTCTTTGGGAAGGTTCTTTTTTTTTGTAATTATTTTATGCCATCAGTGCCGTATGTGTGTGAATGTGTGTTAAGAAAAACAGAAAGTGAGAGAGAGAGAGAGAGAGAGATGCGCTGAGAGCAACTGAGCCAGAGGAAGAGAAGAACAGAGAGAGAAAGAGAGAGAAAGAGAGAGAAAGAGAGAGAAAGAGAGAGAGAGAGAGAGAGCGAGACGACTGGAGAAGGGAGGGATGCTACCGGGAGTTAAAGAAATAAGTGAGTCGACAGTCGTACGCAGACAGCATTGCGCCTTCGTGGTATGCGTTCCAATTGTTTTTTGCTTCGCAACAATTTTCCCCTGCTGTTTTTCTTCCTTCTCTTCTCTCTCTCTCTCTCTCTCCCTCTCTGGGTATTGCTTCATGCTGAACATTAAAGTTCTTATAATGCCATACCAGAAAAGAAAAGGATGTAAGACATAACTTACAGTCAAGGAAGGTCCAGCATGACCCAAAAGAAATAGTACGTATTTAAAGTCATGGTTTTACTCTCGTAAAAAAAAACAAAAAAAACCATTATATCGCATTTTTACATACGCATCCCCAGATACGAGAGGAAGGTTCTCATTCCTCTGTTTTTTATATGTATACATACTCCTTCCAAGTCCATACAGCCGTTCCTCGGACAGTGCACTATTGGAGAGAGAGAGAAAAAGGGAGAGAAAGAAAAAGGGACCGAGACTAGGTACAGAAAGAGAGCGAGAGAAGAGAAAGAGAGGAGAGAGACACGGAGAGAAAATTTGGAGAGACAATAAAGAGAGAGAGAGAGAGAAAAAGGAGAGAGAGCACTAGTTGTATATTGACCATATACCAGGGACCTTACTTGGGGGTGAAGCACATGGACAAGAAAAAAAATGACTTTACGCGTACATACTAATGTGTATAAGTGGGTAATTGAAATTGAGAGAAGTTATTTGTGAGTATATCTATACGTATGTATACATGCCTACATTGCAGAGAAAGTCCAGAGGAAATCTATCCTGTGTTTGTGTATATACTTGCTTCATGGAGAACTGTGTGTGCCACCACTCGAGTGGAGAGCCCTGGAAGTCAGTCAAGTAGGCCGTATACATGGGATTTAGGTAATAATAAGTACATGGATATGCACATAAGTACGTGTGCAGGAGGACTATTAGTTATTTACTAGTGTTTGTTAAGGGTAAGGACAGAGAAAGAGAGAGAGAGAGAGTGAGGGAAAGAAAGACAGCGAGAGAGAGAGAGAGAGAGAGAGAGAGAGAGAGAAGGAATAGGAAGGGTCGGCATTCCAGTGTATTGTCTTCTCTCGTTCTCCTTCAAGGGGACACATTCTTGATTCGTGTGTAAGAAGAGTTTCCTCTCTAGATTTCCTTTTTTTTTTTCACGGTTCCTTCCTCTCCCCTTCATTCTTCATCATCGTCTCAATTTCAATCTTTTTTTTTCCTTAAGGAAAGTCAACATGTGAACTCTCGTCATTACAAGAGCCTACAACTTGTTTTGATCCTCGTATCATCATTTATCACTTGTTCTGCCTCAACTCTGTAGTGAGTATGTGTGTGTGCTCTTCGTACACTTCAAATATCAAATACTACAGTTTTGGATGGGAAAGGACGAAGGACTTGATTACTACTACTACGATGCCTACCATGTACTTTAGACATGATTTGAGACCAACAAGTTCATGGTGTTATACCCCATGTCATGAAACCATCTACTACCTGCTGATTTTGCCAAGTTATCTTCCCTCAAAACATTTCACATCTTCTCCCTCATTCTCCCCCTTCTCAAAAGTCTTCCCTTTTCGCCTTTTCTTCTCCTCTGTCATGCTGCCCTTTCTTTTAACACTACACAAAGCTCTGTCCAAACCGTATTAGAATACGGGAGAAAATACTTGGAAGAGTCGAGTCAGTCAATAGATAATTAATTGAAGGGAGCATTTCAAATCATTTATTTTTTGTCTTTTTTTCTTCTTTCTTCAAAGTTTTCTTTTTTCTCAGGTTTCCCTCATTTTTTTTCCTATTTATTTTTTCTAAAAAAAAATCTCTTTTTTTCTGTAGGACCTTTGCAAGGAAAAAAAATCCCGACATTCTTCCATATCAAAAAAAGGGGAGAAACTTTCTTGTCACGGAGATAATTTTTCCCTTTGTAAAACGTACATTTTTTGGGCAGTCTTCTGTTTAAAAACTGTCTATGGTGAAATGTGTGAAAATCTTTTTTTTTAAATTTTTTTAAAGAGGTATTTCGAACTTTGGAAAACGCCCTTGAGAGACGTAATTACATGGTAATTATGAGTGAGTCCGTAATTGTCATTTTATGGGTCTTTAAAAAAAAGATTTTCAAAGAGAGAAATAACTGGCGCAGAAGGAAATGAGCGCACATTTTGTCTTTTGTACAGTAAATGAGCTAATAGCCATAAATACTGGTATCGGGTCAGGGAACACACAGTCGACCTACACCCTTTGAGGATAATTTCATTAGTGACCGTGGTAAAGAGTGGGGTGGGAACGTATCGGAACGTACATATGTACATACTATACATATATACAATATAATGTACATATATTATGGCACTTGTGACTCCACCATCTACATTCTATACGATTTCAGATTATATCGTGCATCTTGCAGGTTTACACCGAAGAGGAACACCAATATCCATAAGGTCTGTCTCTTTTCACTGGCAAGGTGTAATATATTATGTACATATGTAACTTTTCGAGAAAGGACCGTCTTGAAGATCTGTTTCGATGCCTCAGCGGTATTTGCGGTGAGGTAGTGATGATGTATAGTGTGTGTGTGGTGGATAGAGAAATATTTTCGTCCTCTGGTCTTCATGTGAATATGGCAATAGGGACAGCGAAGGGGAGACAGTTACAGAGAGAAAGAGAGAGCGAGAGAGAGAGAAATGAGAGAGACAAGGAAGAAGTGAAGAAGGTTCAGGAGAAGGGCACAATGTGGGTACGACACAAGAGTAAAAAGTGAGGGAGAGAAGGGAGGGAAAAAAACAGAAATCCTGAGGACAGGTGTTTGCTCATAAATATTACTATTACACCTGCACTGCATCCCGAAAAATCCATGAGATTTCTCTCTCTCTCTCTCTCTCTCTCTCTCTCTTCTTCATCTTCTGTTTCTGGACGTCTTTGAACGCGTGATAACGTGGAAGCACAACGGTAGACACTCGCCGTTTTCATCCTATCGGTGCCCACTGAGCCCAGCTCCACCATTGTTGTACACGTACGAGGATCCACAAATTACTACATTTATTAATCGGGCAATGAGTAACGAGAAGATTCCCCCACTCGAGTTGAAAAGGTCAGCCTTTTCTGGGGAGGGAGAAGAAGAAGAAGCCGTGAAATCCAATCTTTTTATCAACTCCCATTTAATTGAAGCTCTCCCATCCCTTTGTTAATGGTCCCTGGGGAATAAATTGGGGGAAGTGCCCAAATCTTTCCCACGTGACTGCGTCATTACTATTAACCGTGCTTGGAGTGGGATGAAAACACTTTTTAAATCCATCAAGATCCACTTGCTAACCCAAACCTTGAATATTTAATCCTGGATTTTTTTTTGTCTTCATCGTGTTTGAATGTAAGAAGCTATAGAAACGCTCAGGTGTACCTATATTAACTCCTTAGTTGTACTCATAATCTAAATGACCTTTGCCACACTCACATCCTATTTGAGGAGAGAGAAACGCAGGGAGCAAGAAAGGGGCAGGAGAAGCCGGAGGAAATCCTACCCATCTGTTTTAACGGCACTCACTCAAGGGATGTCTGGAAAAACAAACTATGTGGTGTTTTAGCCCAATAATTAAAGAAAGGTAAGCCCTACCCAGGAGAGGCAGGGAAAGAGCAAAAGAGAGAGAGAGAGAGGAGAAAAGAGTGATTGGGGAGGAGGGGGAAAGGAAGAAGAAATAACAATAGATAATTCCAAGTCAAACATGAAAGAGAGATTCATTAATCAAGGAAAATATCACATATATATACTCTATATATAAGGGTATTTATAGGCACCTAGAGCAGTGCCTTCGGTAAATAGTGACTATAGGAGCTATACATAAGGTTCAAGTCCATATTCACGTCTCTTATGTACATGATATATTGTTGGAGGGAGATGGAGACAGGGGAGCACGCGCTCAAATAAATGGAATGTCTGTCAATTGATGTGCCTCTTCCTCCTCCTCCGCCAGTCAGTCTATCATCCATGTACTAAAAGCATGTAGTTTTAGGGATGTTGATACCATTATTCCTCTAGTTTTTCCCTCTCTCTCTCTCTCTCTCTGTCTCTCTCTCTCTCTTTCTCCGTATTTCTATCTCACTCCCGTCCTTTCCTCCCATCTTCATGTCCCTGAACGTCCATTCCCGGAGCGGAGGAGGGGGAGGAGGAGTGTGTAAATAAACAGGAATAATTAAACACACTTATTTAGTAATGGGAAGCTGTGAGGGAAGGGGTGATGGGAAGAATGGAGGGGGAAATAAATAAATAAATCTACGTGTTTGGGTTCAGTGAAATTAAAAACTACGTTCTTTCACCAAAAAAAAATTCCTTTCCCCGCGTCATCGACCCTACCTACTACATTCGGTACTGTGTTGTGCCTCTCAAAAATGTGGGGAATATTTGAGAGAATGAAAGAGAGAAAGAGAGAGAGAGAGGGAGAGGTAAATCTACATTTTACATATTGTTTTCCATTTAAATATGGGAAGAAGAGTATCATGCTACCTTTCATCCCGACCACAATATGTTCCCTATCCCGTATATCTTTGTAGGGCCTTTTATTCGTAGGAAATGTACGAGACTGATTGTCTCGAGTTTCATCAGAAATTTCATCTCTCTCTGTCTCTCTCTTTAGGCTTCTCCTTGTATTTCTCACTGTACCCTCTCTCCCCATCTGGTACACAATGTCTCTCTCCCTCCACTGTCCCACTCAGTCTCTCGGTCTATAAGTGTCTCTCTTTTCATTGGGACCTCTTTTTGTTTCTCGTCCTGGTGATGAAATGACGTAGCTAAAGACAAAGGTGAGTCTTCTTCCTTCTTTTTCGCCTATATTGGGTGTATCTTGTAGGTATGTCAGATACGGCCACAATGGAAGCCTGGTCGCATGACTGACCAATAACTCCCTATTAGCGCTTCAAGGACTAATATGAGCTTTCCATATAGGAGAGTTCCTCTGGATGACAGTATGAAAATAAAATGGAAAATCATAAGTATCTATAATAATATTAAAAAAACCTACTTGTGTATCTGGCACTACATTGCTTAAGGTGTACTTGGATGTATCTGCATTGTCTGTATATACGTGCATACAGATATGTGTGTCTCTTGGGAGCGATCGACAACAAGTACAAAGTGCTTTGCTTTCTTTACCTTATTCTGCAAGTCCCATCCTTTTATACTGCTACTATCTCTCTCTTGCTCTCTCTGTGCCTCCCAATTTCTCTGTCCTTCTCTCTCTTTCTCTCTCTTTCTACTAGCTTTTCTCTATCATTCTTTGTCTCTCCTTTTCACTCTGTCCTTCTCTCTTTTTCTACCAATTTTTCTCTGTCATTTTTTGTCTCTCCTTTTCACTCTTTCTCTCTCTTTCTACCAATTTTCTCTGTCATTTTTTGTCTCTCCTTTTCTCTCTGTCTCTCTCTTTCTTTCTCTTTTTCTCTCTTTCTTTCCATCTTTTTCTCTCTTTCTTTCCATCTTTTTCTCTCTTTCTTTCCCTCTTTTTCTCTCTTTCACCCTAATTCTATCTATGTCTCTCTCTTTCTCTCTCTCTTTTTCTCTTTCTCTCTCTCACCCTAATTCTATCTATGTTTCTCTCTTTCTCTCTCCATCACCGTAATTCTATCCCCGACTCTCTCTTTCACCCTAATTCTCTCTCTGTCTCTCTCTTTTTCTCTCTCTTTCTCTGAATTTTTCTGTCCTTCTCTCTCCCCCCTCTCTCTCTCTCTCTGCGTAAGATTGTGAATGGGTGAGGAAAGATGAGATCGTCACATTCTTTGCATTGCTGCGTGCGTGTATACGTCCAAAGATCCTCACTTGCCACTCCGCACTTCCAATCTCCGCATATTCTTTCACTCCTTCCTCCGCGTAGACTTCCCATACTAAAATCCTTCCTTCTCCCAAGACAGACAGAGATAGAGAGAGAGAGAGAGAGAGAGAGAGAGAGAGAAGACACCGGCACTAGGAGGAATGAAAGAAGGGAGCAGCCAACACATGTTCGGCGTACACATGCATGGAAGTCATCCGGACGCATCTTCCGCCAACATTCTCTCACGCTGAGCAAACGCACTTGTTCCTGTATTATTACCAAGTCCGTATGCATACGTGTATCTTCTCAGGTATGAACGCCGTCCACTTCTCATACATTATTATCCTTTTGGATTTACGGTACATCTCTACAAATACTACCATGTTCCCTCTATCAAATCTTTCCTCTCTTGCTCTGTGGACAATACATTTTGCATATGTATACATACATGTTTGGTACATCTTTCCCCGTACCTTAGTGCTTTCATGCATGATCGTGACTTTATTTTTGAAAGCTTTTATCAGTTTGAAGATGGAAGGGAGCTAGAGGGATTTGGAAAAAAAATTGGCTATGTGGATATTATTCCGTATAACCTGAACTCTCTGCTCCACTCCTCCGTGTGCTAATTTGACCTAAGCAAATCATTCATGGGGAATTAAGGGGAAAGGATGGCTTTTGGAGAATGCCGAAAATAATTTTTTTAACGATCGTAGTACAGTAAGGTCCTTTACGGGGACTATTAATTGTTCCTCATGAAACGTTTTGTCAAGGGGATTTTTTTTGCGAATTTGCATAATGTTTTTCAGTTTTATGGCTAATTGTCGCCTTCCTTTGTTCTCCGGCCCGCAATTTCCTTTCCACTCACTGACAATCCTCTCTTTATTCCTAGGCCTAGGAGTTCCTCTGAGGAGACAGAAAAGGGAAGGAGATCGCGAAGGCTTTTCCTTGAGAAAATGAGCAAAGGAATAAATTTTGCACTTTAACGCAATTTGGTGGTACACGCTACAAGGAAAACATTGATTAATGATTCAACATTAATGATTCAAAAATTGTATTATATGACTTCACACCAATAGTTGACCAAGCCAATAGTACTCAATTGAGTGTGGAATAAAAAAAAAAAGTGTGACTGTTGTTCTATAATTTATTTCATTTTTTCCTTAGTTAATATTTTGAAATGGTTACAATCTCTCAAGAGGAACTTTCAAAAGGATGTTGTTGTACTCACCAAATAAAAAATATATATATAAAAAAGCACACCCAATAAATTTCGGCATGATTCGTAGTACACAACAATTAATGAGAAAATGACCGATAAGGGAAAAGAAGCTTTCCATTTGGTGATAACAAAATATATAATACATTTTATTAGATTTTATTGATTTCATTCCTTTTGTACACTTCGCTGGCACGTTGACGGGGTGAGAAGTGGTCCTCTATGACTGGAAGTTGCTCTCAACTAACACTTTATTTCCTTGCAAAAAATTTCCTCCATCAAAAATCTTGTGTATACATGCATTCACTTTTCATGTGAATTATTATTTTTCTTTATTACTATTTTTTTTCTTAAAGAATCGTTCTTCTCCTAACCTTTGCTCGTTAGGATTAAAAAAAAAATGAGGGTGCAAGCACCAAAAACAGGTGTTATACCTAATGTGTTTGGTATTGATATGAAAACAATGCGCAATATGATTTGCTCCGTCTTTCTTGTTTGACAACATTGTTCATATAGAAAAAAAAAGATTTTTAATATAGTCGTCTAAGTGTACTTGTATGGTACATATGGTTTACATATGGGAGGAGTGTGTATCACTTTTTGATTGCGACGTCAACAAGTTTAAAAAACTCTTTTTTATATTATTTGATCATCACAAGAGAATTTTTTTATCAACTATTATGTACAGTGGGATTTTTACTGTGATTATGTGCCATGTTCTTTAATTAATTTTATAATGAGATTTTTTCTCTCTCTCCCCCTCTCCTTCTCATCTTTCACCTTCCTCCACGCACTGGCATAGTCTCTAGTATTTCAGAGGCTGTGTGAATCACATAGGACGGCATATTACATTGACCCCAGCTAATAATATGGGACTATGTGCAATTATTGCCATCACCATCAAACGTTTATTGGTTTTTTTTTTGGCTAGAAAATATTATGACAATAATTTTTTCCCAATAAAATAAAGACCTCTCACATTTTCCTCCCTATTAATATTTTATCTACCATTAATAAGGGCCAATATCTTCACTGACTCTATACACAGTTGTATACATTAAGGCATGGGTACTCTTCCTGATTAGTGGCCGTTCCCATTTTCAACAAAATCATAAACCCCTCAATCGGTTACGTGAGGCTGCATACAAATTTGCGGATCTCCTCATGATGAAAAAAAAGCACTTTGAGAGTCGTAATGAGCCTTCGGAATCAATGTCCTTAAGCTCTTTCATTAATGCCGATTCTCTCTACAGCTCTCGCTTTCATTTCTATTCTTATTTCATTACATTTTGTATTATTTTTTAAATAATCTTTTGTGGACACTTGGTCCTATTCCGGATTTGACCACATCATTTTTGTCCCAAAAGTTCCCAAATGTATACATAACTAAAAAAAACCTTTGCACAAAATGTATTATTACGCACACACCCAGTGAATCTCTAACCCCAAGGGAAATTATTCGTGTGTCCGTAGAAAAGAACATGTAATAATAAGAAATGTATAATAACCTCAAAAAAACGCTAAGGGGAAAAGTTTTGCTAACAAACGTCGTGGAAAATAAACACTGTTTAACGGGATGATTAGCGTTGGTTAAAATGAAAAGTGTGTGCCCAAATATTTCCCATCTTTTTGTTTATAAAGCCTTTTCTCCTATCTTTAACATACTCAGACTGGAACATTTGGAGGAACACATCTAGTTAATAATTTTTGCCTTTTGCAGAGGAGAAATAAATGGACGTGTATGATGCTCCTTTGCCATGTATGCCCCATAATATTTTCTTCTTATTTTTCCCACTTAGAAAAGAGAATAACACTATTAAATGTGAGCTGAACCAGAAACTCGGCATGAGATGATGGTTGGTGTAATAATAATAATAAGAGAGATAGCGGAGGGTTAAAGAATATTGTGAGTATGTACAAGTTTATACTCTCTTCCTTTTCCTTGTCTATAACCAATACATCGAACTTCATACGGAGGAGGAAAATGCATTGAGAAAAAAAAAGTATTTACTTGGTTGGGATAAAAAGCGTTTATTAGCACAGGAAACCTACATAGGAGTCTAATAAGGCAAAGTGGAAATTAGCAAATAACTCAGCCAGTAAATTGACAGGATTTGAAGGGACGTGATATTTTTTTCTCCCCTTCTTACTTTTCTCCCTCCACAACGGCCCTCCGGCATCTACTCGTTATAATGAATTTATTTACCACTTTGAGCACCTCCATTTCAAAAAATCTCTCAGCTCTTCTTCTTCATCCAGTTTTACAAATCCTATACACATACTTCCAAGTAGCTTACATACTCATCTTATCCATCAATATCACAGGCATACAAATACATGTTCAAGAACTCTCCCGTCCACTACAAAGTCAACGAAGCCGATCTTTTTTAAAGGTACGTATTTATCCACTAACCCAAAGGATACAAAAATATGTTATGCCTAAAAGAGGAAAGCCCGTATGTACGCAAATGCTTTAGTCCCTTAAACGATACAGTTCACGTAATACGCTTTGTACGCCCGATTTTTATTTACATCATCAGTCCCATCATCACCACATCATCGTACGTATGCTATGTCTGTCTGAATATAGTAACGCGCTTAGGAACTTTTTGGGTGTTAACGAGAGGTAGAAACTGGAGCTTGAAACCATAGAACCATTTTTTTATGTACATATTTGCCCAACAACAAAATTTACCAAATAACATTCAAGTTCAATGAGAGGAAAAGAAAAACAAAGTGAGCAACAAGAGTGTATTATAACATCACTTTAAAGCAACAAACAGGCTTCGTCTTTACAAATATACATGTATCTCTCTCAGTAAAAGACAAAAAAAATGCTTTTCACAGCAACATTTTTGTATACTTGTCGATCACTCTCCATTTATACACTTACATACAAACATACGTATATTATGCATATTCTTTCCTTGCCGGCGTAATCTGTGTGAGCGGTAAGAAGGAAGGTGAGTCAGAAGAGAGACATATTGCAGGAACGAGAGACAAAACGAGGGGGAAAGGAGCGGTTGGAGGGAAAAGAAAGAGACGTTAGGAGTTAAAAACGAGACGAACAAACTATACGAAGGACAGTGGCAGATGGAGTGGCAAAATGGGGAGCGAGAAAGAGGGACAATAAATCAAGGAATAGATGAATAAAAGAGGAGAGAAATAAAAGAGAGAGAGAGGAGGGAAAGTAGAGAAGAGAGAGAAATAAAAGAGAGAGAGGAGGGAAAGTAGAGAAAGAGAAGAGAGAGAAATAAAAGAGAGAGAGGAGGGAAAGTAGAGAAAGAGAAGAGAGAGAAAAAGCGGGAGAGACAATGAAAGAGGTAAATGAAGTAAAAAAGAGCAAGAGAAATATAGAGAAAGGAAGTCAAAAAGAACAAATGAAAGACACAGACAGGGATAACAGGAGAGAGAGAGAAAAAGAGAGACAGGAAAAAACGAGAGAGAGAAAGAGAGAGATGCAAGGGAAAAGGTATAGAGGAGATAAAGAGAGACAGGGGGAAAGGAGATAAAGAGGGAAAGGCAGAAAGAAAGAAGGAAAAAGGGGAGACAGAAGGAAAGAGAGAAGGAGAGAAAGAAAGATGGAGGAATGTAGATAGGGAAAGAGAGGAAGACGGACAAGGAGAGAAATAAGAGGGGAAAGAGAGAAAAAGAGAGATTTGTCTATCTAACTAATTGTGCGTATGCATTTCAAAGCAAAAGGAAACGATAGAAGGAATTGGAAGACAAGAATCGTCTTTTTTGTAAAAAGAGTACAACTTACTATAATAATAATTGTTATGATTGCGTAGCACCTCTCACTCGTTATCTTCCTCGGCCTTTTCCTCCTTCTACTAATTCCACGTAAGGATATTTATTGAGAAGGTAATGGGTGTGCAGGGGTAGATATGATAATAATAACAACACACCCGTGTATGTATACACCTGCCCATGTCTGTGCAAGCGCGTACAGAGTCACATATATGACTATCTGTATATAGGAAAAAGAAGAAAAAGACTGGTCCAAGTCGAGGTGTCTGCTCTGCACAACCAAAGTGCACGAAAGAGGATGTGGAGAGGACGTAATTTAATTAATGATTTCTTTAAATAATGATAATAACAAGACAAAAGGATTCTTCTCCCACAATCAGTGAACAAATTAGAGATCGTCTCTCTCTCCAATGTGTTAACAGGACTTTTCCCTCATTGGGCTCAATGCTTGTGGTGATCATTATTCCAGTGCTGACATATGTGTAATAAACATGGGGTGCTTCACATATGTATCTGCAAATATTTTGAACAAGGAATGATTCTGTTGGACATTCGTCCCTGAATAGTTAGCAGTGTAAAAAAAAATCATTGGTAAAACTTATACAAATGTTTTTGATATTTTCTAAATAAATCCAAATCGTTAAAAATAATTTGTATCTCTGATTATTTCATTGAACAGATAAATGAATCCGCACTGGTATCAATTATTTGATTGGGAATTAGTGTTTTTTTTTTAGTATTTAGAGAAGAATCTTTGGAGCGGATAAGGGTTTTGTCTTGGGTTTCATGCTTTCCAGGTGTATCTATGTATACATACCTTAAAAAATTAGGATTGCCAGGAATTTCCTTTTTACGACTTTTGCCAAGTGTTGGTTTATACCCAACATTCCCTTGTGATAGGATTCACACGGGAATTCATTCTCAAGGGTTATAGATATATGAAGGTAAGGCAAGTGTAAGTAAGAGCAAAAAAAAACAATTCTCCTAGCACAACACACGTGTTCATCTTCCCCTTCTGATCATATTGCAGATACAGATAGGCAGAGGGTTCCAAGTTGGGCTGGTACATACGAAACGAATCGGGAGAATGGGTTTTCAATTAGTGTTGTTATTAGTTTTGCTTTTTTCAGGGCTTTCACATCCCACACTAGCCACAATTCCTTTCACTGCGCAAAAAAAAAAGTCATCCAGCCAAAATTCTTTCTGGAAGAGAAATAGTTATTATTAACAGACAAAGCAGAATTCACACAGAATTATTTAAATGATATTTCCCTACCCAATCTGCAATTTTTGGGTATATTTAAATTCCAATTTTCCTCTCGCTTTATTCCTTCAAGGTATATTTTTTGCACCTAACGAAAATAAAGGCCTTCACATATGAATTGAAACATTAGATTTTAGAAATTAACCACATTTTTGTATTTTATTATTAACATTATTTGGAACATTATTTCAAATGTCCGCTATCTCAATAGGAAAACACGGATTTTTGGGAAAATTCGAATTGGCTGTTCCTCGAATATGTTCTGTAAATAGAAACATGCACATACATACATACATAAACGGCTATTTTTTCCTGGTGACTAGGAAAAAATAGACGTAACTTTATGCCGGTAAATTATAATTAATTGGGCAGTTCTGGGTTTTCAAACAAACATTATTATTATTTGTTCATTTTTGTACTACTAATAACTACAGCTGGTCGCGGAAAGGCCATTTGAAAGGACAGTACTTCGGATCAGAACTGCCGTCTCATAACAATGTTATTAGAGTAAATCCTGTGGCATCAAATAAACAAGTAAAATTTAGCAATTTTTCTGCGATTAAAAATCATTGCAGTTTATAGAGAGGTGAAAAAGTATCTTTTAAAAGTGAATACGACCAACTAAAGCATGATTAGACAAGAGTCCTAACATTTTTTGTTCTGTACAGGACCTCTGATACAGTGAAAGTGACATGGGCGACATCTATGTGTAAATCCGTCAACTACACCACCGAACTACTCCGTAAAGTAGAATTTCCTCGAGCTTTCCCCATCATTCATGTTCTTCTGCTAATGCTCCTACAAACGATGTCCCGCTCCCAGTGATTCCCAGAGTTTTGCAAAAATGTTCTGCAAATAAAACGAATATTTGGGCATGATAAGCTCCGAAAACAGCCAAGGCAAAAACAAATAGTTAATTACAGATTAAAGGATGAATATTGACTCTAGGCTCCAAATTGTATTTCTTTACGTGGATATAAAATAACAGTACTTGTATAATAGTTATTTCTTAGAAGATACTGACGCCATTCAAGGATGTAGTTTAAGAAATATTGTATTATCAGTGCTGATACAATACATAATAATCAAAATGTCTCAAAAGTAATTTTATAGAAGAAATTTCAGCGTAATTAATATGTACCGCCTAACAACAAGGTAAAGCTGGACGGACGGACAGTGTGTTGATTGAACAATTTCAAGCGGATTTTGTTTTACGTTAAAAAAAACTGTGTACACCCATGTATGCAAAATAATTTATTAGAAGAAACCAAGAATAATTTAGAAATTTGAATGCAGAATCATGTCATCCCTCACTTGTACCATGTCATTAATCGCACCTCCCAGATGTTAATAACAATGTAAAATAGGCTCATCTTTGTGCCAACTTGTGAGAAAGAATGGGGAGTCTTCATTGTTTCTGTATACGTGTGAGAGTTTGAGAGCCGGTGAGTCAGAGACGAGCTGGTAATATTTATTTGATATTTACTCCTCAGACGAGACAGGGAGTGCGGGAGAGAGACAGAGGGAGATGAGAAGCCAGCGAGACAGATCACACAGAAGGGAGAAGGGATAGAAGAGGCCACCAAATTGTAAGTGAAATTGAGAGAGAAAGAAAGAGAAATAAAGAGAGTCAATCAAGAAATGGAGAGAGAGACAAACTAAATGAAAGACAATCAAGAAATGGAGAGAGACACAGAAAGAGAAATGAAGAGAAAGAGCGAGACAAGCAAGAAATGGGGAGAGAGACAAACTAAATGAAAGACAATCAAGAAATGGAGAGAGAGACAAATTAAATAAGAGAGACAGAAAGAGAAGTGAAGAGAAAGAGCGAGACAAGCAAGAAATGGGGAGAGAGAGAGAGAGACTAGCAAGAAATGGAGACAAAGAGACAAATGTAGAGAAACTGAGAGAGAGGCTAGCAAGAAATGAAGAGAAAGAGACAAATGTAGAGAAACAGAGAGAGAGAGACTAGCAAGAAGTGGAGAGAAAGGAGAAAGGACAGAAGGAGAAATTGAGAAAAAGAGTGGTAAATGGAGAGAGAGAGAGAGAGAGAGAGAGAGAGAGAGAGGAAAGGATTTTGCAAAGAAAATGGTCAAAGTGGGAGAGCGAGTCTCTGCACATTTTGGGTACGGCAAAAGTGTTTAGAATGGAAATCACATAATATTTCGCCTTTAATTTATTTCTTAATGACTTGTTGGAAACACCAGTTTAGAAAATTAAAAGGTAATAATTACTGTACTTGAGGAAATTTATGCCTGAATTATCCAATACGACCAATTCCCCTGTCAAGTATACATTTTCATACACTCATATGCATACGCATGTGATAAAGAGGAACAGGGAAGAGGCCCTTGAAGGGAGGAGTTCCTCTTAAACCAGTTAGAAAGCTCATGAATTCCTCCATTACCTAGCGTTTATCCATCATTTTAGTCTATTTTTTTTAATCTTTCCACGATACCGACTCGTAGATTTGGTGATACTTTTAGCTACCAAAACAAAGGCATCCCCTTTGACCACATGCTCTCCAACCACTCCGTTTTTTTAGCTAATAATGTGTTCAAGAGAATTTGGGAAGATGTGCCAGCCCTTCCCCGAATTTATGCATCACGCGTCCGTCCCTCTGGCTGATGTAACGAAGTCTTCTACTGCAAAAGGATGTACGGAGAGTAAATTTCCAGTTCATGTTTAAATATATTTCATTAACAAGATTTTTTTTTCAAACCGCACCCTGTAATTATAATTTTCTAATACTCCATGAAAATGGTTTATGAACTGGATAATAAACTTTTTTTGGGGAAAGAAAGAAGGATAATAATAATTCTTAGCTTGGCTGTTGAAAATGATCCCATCGGCGTCAAGGGAAGTGATCTCTGTCAAGAAATGTAAATGCCCGTGCTCTTTTACCTTTTTTAAATTCCATGTCTTTTTTTGCAGATGAGCAATCTCTCCTGGGTCAAATTAAAATAATACCATATAGAAAGACCACTTTGGACAGGTAAAAGTCAAAGTTAATAACTTTACCGTGTTTTTAACATGGATTCCATGTTTTTTAGCAGAAGATGATTTTCCTCACAGGTGATGTGGCCAAATAAAAAAATAAAATAAACATGACTTGAAGCGTACAAAAATATAATTTTGAGACATACACGTCATAGGAAAAAGGAAACTTTAAATTATTTTGGAAAATTTCTCATTTTTGGATTCATATCTTTGGGCTCTACCTTTAATATCTTCTTTGTTTCCACCTCTCGCGTACAGTAATTAAAAGTCAATCAAAAGGATTTCCGAGCAAAGATTTCCCCCATGCCTTCTCGTCCTAATCATAAATCGTGGCTTAAAACAGTGAAAAAGTTCGTCTTGGACAAGTTTTTCAAAACGTCTGGTGAAAGGCTTCAATGAGAGTGTAGACACGTCTAATAGCTGTTGGTAGTTGGTACACAGGATGTACTACTGAGGCAATATTATTAATAATAGAGCAACGCACAGGAACCACAATAACATGGTAAAAGAAGAGTCAAGTGTGTATTTTTTACGTTGAAGATGAGTTTTGTTTTTTTGCGTGCCCCGAATTCATGAAGGGGCAATTACACACATTGAAATTGGTTTGTGTACATGTGTTGAGGCATGAGCAGGAAAAATGTATAATAATGGACATGAGACAGAAGATAAATGTTTTGCTTTTGGAGCTTCTATCTGTATACCAAATAAAAAAAAATTCTGCACCCACTATATGTGTCGTACATGTGAGCTATATGAAGAAAATATATATTTCCCTGACACTTTCATTACAGCCAATGGGCCCGCCTTCCCAATCCGCCATGAAGAATGAATATTCCATCAAGACGGTCATGACTTTTTTTTTCCAAGTGCTTTTTCTCCCCTTGTCCAACTATTTTCTCCAACGCTTCTCTCTACCTCTTTTGCTCATCCATTGCTGGAACGGTAATACAATGAACTAATGAGGAACCAAATCCAGAGGGTAATTCCTTCCCATTGTTTCTCAACTCCCTTCTCCCTTTGTTCTTTAGTCGTCATCTCCCAATCCGTATTTGAGCTTTTGAGGAGTCTATTTTAGTCCATCAGAAGACAAAATTGAGATGTGATGCTTTGACATGTGAGACAGGAGGGAAAAAATAATGGACGTAACTAAAAACAAAACTACCTCCTTCTTTTTTTTTTTGCCAATTTCATTTCATGCACAATCCCGTGCTCTCATTTGAATAATGTGTGTCCCTTAACATGGCAAAGGACCTTGTAGCTTGAGAGACATTACTCATCTCATTCTTCCATAAAAGGTCGAAATTTCCTGTTCTTGTATGCAGTTAAATAAAAATGGAATAATCATAATAGTACTAAAATCGTGCTCTCAAACCTCTCCGCTCTCAACTGTGGAGGTCAGGGAGGCATTCATTCACAAGTGTCCACTTGATCTCAGAACAAGTGAGGCTGGTACAAGAACATATGTTTCATGTATATGTACATATGTATGTATGTTAGGTACTATTCGTCACACACACACACACACATACTCACATCATTTCAATCACATGGAAGGGGACACATTCAGAAGACGTGTAGTGAAGGGAAGTGTGAGAGAGGAGGAAAAACATGAGTGATTCCCTTTTGGGGGGAGGAGAACATCATTCAAAAACTTACCACTTGGTTACAACAAAATCGACGAGACGGATGATTACACCGGGTAAATGTAAAAGGCTTTCACTCTCATACACTTTTTCACCATTATTCTACGTAATATGCATGTCCCTAAAAAAATATAATGTTTTTCTATGTCCTAGTAGCACCGGCCTTGGTTGGGATTCATCATTATATGCACTGTATATTCCTTTATTTATGGATGAAGAGAGGGAATTTACAAGAACCAGTTTGTAAGGGGGTGAGGATGTATTTTTTGTTTAAATATACATATGTACCGGCTACACACATCTCCCCCAATCTCAGACACACATACGGGAAAGAAATTTTTGCAAGTGACAAGCGCGACCCCGCCCACGCAATCGGGATTGTCAAAAACGGCTGTTTCTCTCTCTCTCTCTCTCACTTGTCGTCGACGACGACCTTATCCTGAATTTGATGAAAACTTGCCAGTCGCACATCGAACGAACTCCCTCACTCATTGCCGACTTGGATTCTCCTCGGATCGACAAAATGTGTACACGGAATCACTGGTGTCACCATGCAGGAGGGCAGTATTTCCCTCATATGATGTATTTTGTCCCTGGCTCTGTCTTTCTCTCATTCGTGTCTTGATTTTTTCGGCAGTTCTCATTCTTTCTCATGTTTTTCGGCAATCAGATCTTCAGTTGGTCCTCTTGTACTCTCTCCGTTTACCAATCTTTTTATCGTCCTTTCTCTTTCTTTCTATTTTATGGTCTTCTCACTCCATTCGTTTTTTTAGTTTTTTTATATCTTTGTTGCTCTCCTTTCTTTTTGCCTGTCCGTAATCTCTTTTCAAATGTTTCTTTTGCATTAGAGCTTCCTTCTTCTCCAATTGTTTCTATTTCTCTGTGCTTGTGCATGTGCTACATTTATTTCTCCCGTGCCATGTCTTGATTTATTTTTCCCTGTGTCTCTCTCTCTGTATTTTTTCCCTCTGTCTCTCTCTCTCTCTGTATTTTTCCCTCTGTCTCTCTCTGTATTTTTTCCCTCTGTCTCTCCCTCTCTGTATTTTTCCCTCTGTCTCTCTCTGTATTTTCCTCTCTGTCTCTCTCTGCATTTTTTCCCTCTATCTCTCTCTTTTTCCCTGTTTCCCTATATTTTTTCCCTATATAGTTTCCCTATATATTCCCTGTATTTTTCCCTATATTTTTCCCTCTGTCTCTCTCTCTGTATTTTCTCTCTCTGTTTCTACATTATTTCTCCCTCTGTATCTCTCTCTTTTTGCTCTCTTTCTGTTTCTCCATTAATTTCTTTCTCCATCTCTCGATATGTAGTCTCTCTCTCTATTTCTGTTTCTCCGTTAATTTCTCTCTCCATCTCTCGATATGTAGTCTCTCTCTCTATTTCTGTTTCTCGATTTATTTCTCTCTATGCCATTTATGCCTCCGTTGTTCTGTACGAAAACTATAATTCTTGCCATCTTGTCCTCCATTTGTGCTCTCCCTTTCTCTTTTCACTTGGTCTTTTCTCGTTTTTGCACTCTACGTGTTTCTTTGTCTGTATCATCGCTGTATTTTCTCTTCTTTATCTCCCGTTAATTTTTCTCTTCTACTGTCTCTTAATTTTCTTTTACTCTTCATATTTTTGTGTCTATCTCCCTCTCTAGTGGTCTAAATTTCTGAATGTTTTTTATTTCTTGTATCATTCCTTCATTCTTAGTTAGTTCTTTTGAGTGGGATTTTTTTTTCGCTTACTTCTTGGCATTCATATGTAGTAAGTTTGAGTAAAGTATAGGATACGACGTCATTATTATTTTTACACCCCAGGGACAATAAAGTACATGTTTTTAGAGCCTTGACTCCAACCTATTTTTAGTCTCGAAATCCCGTACCATATAGACATTTTAGCTCTTTCAGAAAAAGAAATTTAACACCGCTAATTGAAATATTATCCAAAAATAAATCTCACATTACGTGCCAACTGTTTTTTTTTACATGTATGAAAGAACTTTGAGACTGTTTTCTTAATGTATGAGAGTGCCCTAACAATAGAAACGGCTTGGGAAATATTTACTTCGATCTTGTATGATTTATATTGTGGTTCATTTTGGCGGGGGGGAGGGGAGGACTTCTTCCATCTCATAGAGACGGAGTTGGGTGTAGGGAAAAATGAATGGGCAAAAATAAAATGTGGAAGGGAGTGCGTAAAAGCCAATTCTTTATCATAACTTTGTTCTACAGCTTCCCTTGCCCGTACCTTTCCATGTACGTGCATATGGACTTGGGTAATAACAAAGGGGAAGGGGGAATGAAGTGAATGAAAAAATCGATTTGCGACACAAAAAAAAAAGATATCTCCCCCTCAAACACCTAAAACCATCAAGACAAACTTTGAACATCCTCGGATGTGTGTGTGTAGCAGTGTGTCTTTGTGGGTACTGAATGGATGCATTGTTAGAAAGGCCTGGGAGACGGCCCGGGAGAGTCCCGGGTAAAGGATATAGAGAGGGAACAATAGCATCAATGTATTTCAGCCGGTATGGGAAATGTAGCACACACGAGGATATTGCATTTGACATTGCTTGGCTAACACAAGCAGTCATCCTCCATAAATCAATTTAAATTATTCATCTTAAACACTTTCCGCCTCGGTAATGGCACACTGAAAGTCCCAAATGATCATTTTTTGTATACATCCGTGACCCTCCGTTGTCTCTTCCCCTGATTTGTTTTAAATCCTAAAAAATCCTCAAATAAATACGAGCACGTGCTAATCTTTGACTTTGTTCATTCCCACCCCAAACGCCGCGATCATTTGAAACAAATATTGAGGAATATGTGGGAGCTATTGGATGGATTTCTTTTTTTGACTTATTATTTTCAGCTGTTGAGATTGCCAGCGAAATTAAATCTAGCTGACTTGAATATTTCCTGGGATTTCTTTCTCGTTTATAATTTCTTCCTTTCTTCCTTTTTCTCTCTTTCTATTATTTCTATTATGTCGTTTTTCCCTTTATCTTCTTTCTATTTCTTTATCTCAGCCTGTTTTTCTCCCGATTAACCCTTGTCTGTCTTTCCTTCCCTTTCAGCCCTGTTTCTCTGTCTACACATCAGCCCTTTCTCCCTCTTTTTTTTCTTTCAACCATTTTATTCTCTCCCCGTTTTGGTCTCGTTCAAGCCATTCTCGTCTCCCTCGTAGCTCGTTTTTCCCTTCCTCTGCTTTCATTTGCTTCTCCACTTGCTATTTCACTTCTATTTACATTTGTATACGATTCCGGGTCAAGTCCTTGCCTTTGGGATGGAGCATACAATTGAACCCTCTCGCCTCAATACCTTTTCAATGATTCCCCCATGACTCCACATGTGGACACTATTGGCCATCGAAGGGATAAGAAATACTTGACAGAGTCATGTTATTTGTACGGCCAAACGTTATACGCCATTGTCGAGTCCTCAAGTTCTTTTGGCTCACTTCCCTTTTTGTGGGAGAACCTTTTCCCTCAATTTCCGAGTGAGCGATTACCTCAACCTCTCCAATTAAGGATTGTGCCTCTCCTTGACTCCTCCTTACCAGCGTGAAAAAGCCCGTCTTTTATCGAGAGTGTTGAAGTGTGTCCCTTTCATTAGAGGCACTTCCTCCCCGGGTGGAGACGTAAATATGAACGGCCAGAATGACATAGGAGAATGTGACACCAACGATTTTTAGCACGTGCCGCGTAAAGGAGAGGAAAGCCTCAAGTAGTAGTTCATAAAATTTGGGGGGGGGGGGAAGGGGAAAGACTTTTATAGGAACCTTCTTTTTTTCTGCCAGGGAATTGCTGGATGCTTGAAAGAAAGAAAAAAGGGAATAAATTTTTAAAAAAATCAAATGTATACCTCTAAAAAAATACCTCCTCGACGAATCAATGCTGACTCTATGGATTGGAATAAGGCACCCAGAAAATAGGTGGGGAGTAATAACAATAATACAATTATTGTTTCAATGTCAAATCACAAAGCCAGAGTATGACTGATGCCACCAATACAAAGTCATGGTTTTTCTTTTTTTTTTCCACTGCCTTGTTGTTGCTGCGCCCATCAGAGAAAAAAATGTATAATGTCCGAGTGTAGATCCGTGTTATTGTCATGTGATGTGTCGATGGAAGGTATGAATCTAATATCTTACTATTTAATTTCATCGACATTTCATTTCCAAGTCATAATTCATCATAACGCAATTTAGTCTCACAGACTACACTCTCGCTCATCCTATCTTGTCTCTCTCTCTCCCATCATATTTTCTCTCTCTCTCTATAGTTCTCATCGTGGAGAAGCATTCAACAACTCGTGATGGAATTTAAACGGTGAAGAAAAAAACTAATCTCTCATATCTGTACAAGCTTATGAGTTAGGGAAACTTGAACGTATTCTGTGTTTGAGTGATTGAAAGAAGACGAAGCAAAGTCAATTATAAATAAGATTCAACGTTCGTGAGACTGGAGATTTCAGTTTAGGTGGATGCACCACGAGGAAAACGGGGAGATGAAGGGAGAAAAGCAGGGATGGAGAGAGAGAGGAGAAAAATGAAATGGAGATAGGCGGATATTGCAATTGACAAGGAGTGCCAAGGGGGAAAGGCAGAGACATCAACTCAGAAAAATCAAATAAAAGAGAGAAAGAGAAGGGGAAAGGCGACAAAATATGGAGAAGCAGAGAGAGAGAGGAAAAATAGACAAAGAGAGAGACAAGAAAGAGAGACAAAGGAAAATACAGCAGAAAAAGGGAAGGAGACAAAAATAAAGAAAATTATACAAAAGCGAAAGAAAGAGAAAGAGGCACATAAAGAACGAGAGAGAAAGAAGGAGAAAAAGAGTAAGAGGAAATACTAAAGAAAAAGAGAAGATAATAAAAGAAAGAAAAGAGAGAGAAAGGCTAGAGGCAAAAATGAGGAGAAAATGAATAAGAGAGAAAACTAAAAAAAAAGACAAAAAGGTGAAAGAAAGAGAAAAAGCCAGGGGAAAAAAGGAAGAAAGAGAAAAAGCCAGAGGAAAAAAGGAAGAAAGAGAAAAAGCCGGGGGAAAGGAAGGAAGAAAAAAAGAGAAAGAGGCACAGACAGGAGAGAAGTGAGAAAAACTACGGAAAGAGAAAGAAAGAGAGACGATAAAAGCGAGAGAGAGACAGAGAGAAACGTCGAGGGAAAGAGAAAAAAGTTGAGAGAAAGAGAGACAAATATCGAGACTTGAATCATTATTAAGGCAAGTGTATATATAGACACACATTCTCAAGGTGTCCTCCTCCACCCATTAGATGGAAGTATTTACATGCCTATACACATAAACTGTCTACATATATATAAAATATCCATCGCAAGGCATCGCAAGGAAGACTGTATTGGATGCATATGACACATTTTTTTTACGTAGTCAACGACGACAAGGCATAGAATAAATGAATTTGACATGTGCTCATGACTCTACAACTGTAGGACAATCAACCAAAATCCCCTCCACGGTACTGACGGAGAGAGAGAGAGGACCAACAATCACACTACTAAGCTGATATATTTTCCCAATAATGCACATGTTTCTCATGTGAGCACTTCCCAAATATTTTTTTTCTTTTACAATCAACTACATACTTATACAATCTAAGACATACGTGTAGGACCCTCATCCTCGCACACAATGCTAGATTTGTTCGTATCCAATAGTTGTTTTTTTCTCTTCCTCCCCGTTTTTTTATGATGGATGGGTGATACTTGAAATGCTATATAGTCAAAACTCCTTTCAATACTATTTATTGTCCTTGTCTCAGATGATACAATATCCACATTTATTGTGTGGGGGAACCCATACTTGAGATAAGGAACTACCCATTACCTTAATATATCACGCTCAGATTGCATTCAACTCTTTTTTTTCCCCTGCCGAATATTATTCTTCCCTCAAAGTTTTTGGTTTTATAGATTTGTTCGAATTCTTGAGATTGAAAAGTCATTTATTGATGCCACAAATATTTCTTTCTCTTCCTGTGCCTCTACAACTGTCTCTCCCTATTATTCGCTTTTTCTTTGTCTCTCTAAACCTTTTCTTTCCTCCGTTTCTCATGTATTTCTTTTAATTTCTGCGTCTTTTACTCTATTGTTCTCTCTCTTACTCTCTTTTTCTCGCTTATTCTTCTTTTTCCCCGTCTCTTTTTCCCTTATATTCTGTCTATCTCCCTTATCATGTTACTTTCTCTCTATTTTACTGTCTCTTTCCATTTTGACTTTCTTTCTGTCATTATGTCTAGTTTTCTCGTTCTATTTTTCTCCATTACTGTTTCACTTTCTCCCTGCCTCTTTCTCTCTCTGATTATATCCTTCTCTCTGTGATTTTATCTCTTTCTGTTTGTGATAATGCCTCTTTCTTTTTCAATTTTTCTCTTCTTTTTGTCTCTCATTGCTTATCCACCTCTTTTTACCTTCTGTCTCTTTTGTTTCCAAGCCCCAGAAGAAGCAGAGGCTACCAGAAGCGGGAGTGAGTAAACTGAAAAATAGCCATGATAATAAGAGCAATCAGGAAATCCTCACATAATCCCGTCGATAAAGATGGTAATCATGAATAATAATTTCCAAACTGTCTTATTGTCTCCTTGTCTCGAGGCTCCAAGCCGGTAACTACACCTATGCATAACTACCAATGCTTTGACTTGCACGTAAAGTACATGTAATGCATACGATACACCCGTCACAAAAATGACAGAGCTGATTAGGGAAGGTAATTAGCGAGCCCTAAAAGCTGGAACTTATTTTCGTATTATCATGGCTAGTCACGGAGATGAAGATCAGAATTATGCCATGCCCCTTTGTGCGGGATCGTAATTACGGGTAAACTCACCCCTTTTCCCCCCTCCCTCCCCCCAACTACCTCCGCAGAACGGTGATCATCCCTTCTGTATGTAATGTATAAATTATATACCCGAGACATATGCAGAAGGGGCTGTCCAAAGAAATGAGGATGTTGCATTGAATTGAGGGGTGACTCTCTCAAGCGTTCATATGTATACACGCCTTGATAAATCCATCCATCCTTGGAGGGAGAGCAGTAGGGAAGGTATTAAATTCATCCCTCTCTCCCTGTCGTCATTCCATACATTATTACATAGTCTGCTCATGGCACAAGAAGGGAATGGGAGAGAGTGATGATGGGACAGATCACACATCTTTTTCACCATTCACCTCATGTCATATGCATTTGCAGGACGGGGATAAAAGCCTGGCAGAGAGACCCTCGTGGATAAAAGGATCTTATTATGCACCGTAAAGCAATAATTTAAAGCTCCCATATACAGTGTTTAACATGGGTAAAGACATAAGATCAACGGCATAGGACCCACGGAAATATGCAAGAGGAAATCCGATGTATTAAAGCATAGAAACAAATGGCAAGGTGTTTTACAAGCCAAAGGAACCCCAACATTTAAAGCCACGTACAAGTTATTGGAACTGTAAGTAACAATTAAATCACTTTAAGATAGCGTTTCAGTAGCCAAATATTTTCATAAAATATGTTTAACATTTCGAAATTGATCAATTCCATGACAAACATGCATGACTTCAAATTTTCTATTGCTGCCAAAATTACTGTTTATGTTATTTGTTATTTCATTCTTTATTTTTGCAGATGAGCTTGCAGTCTCAATCCTTACAAAAACTGGAAAACATCAGCAAAAACGGGCAAATTTCCTCGTTTAAAATGAAGTTAAAATTTAAAAAATGTCCGTAAAGATAATAAATCCAAAATTTTAGGTGCTACATAATGTATGTATGGGTGTGTACGTTCTTAACGGCCGAAAAAATGCGCATAACAATTAATAACAATCATCCCTAACCATTCCTCCAAAAGAATTTTTGGTTGGTATTTGGGTAATAATAGAGATTTTATACACACATAATAACTTAACGTGTGTTAAAATAAATTGTTTCTCCGCTCATGGAGGGAGGAAAACGGGCAGAGGCAGATAGATACAGAAAAAGGGTATATGTGTACAGAAATATTTGGACACATTTTTAAACTGACACAATATGAAAGTTAGTTTTGTGCACGTGGTCATGTTGATGGTTATTAGAAAAAAACGACGAGGATTTAAAGAAAATATTAAAAAAAAATTTCAACCCCTTTTTCACATTGAAATCGTGCTGTGTGTGTTCATATGACCATTAGGACATCGGAATGTTCTAAATTTTGTGTAGAAAAAAAAAGAGTTAGACTTTATAACATATTTTCTTGTTTTTTTGGGGGATTTTTCATATGTTATAAATATCGTAAAAATTGAAGAAAAATATGTGTATCCTTTCCCAAAGGGAGGAATAACCATGTGATGGCATCCTTACATAATCATATCAGTGCAAGTTGTTGAGGAGATGAAGAAGAGGAAGAAAAAAAAATTCGTTTTCAATGGCAGCGGGGAAGCACAGCATGAGACGCCTTTCAGTATTTTTTTCTCAGTTGTTACCTTGTCTCAAGAATATATGTAAAAAGTGTATACGCATAAAAAAAAAAGGTTCCATCTTCAACTGACTCAGTCAGTCAGTGTGATGTGGTGAGAAAGCGAGGGAACGAGAAAGTCTTATATATTTACACACATGATGTAAAGCCTTTGCTCCAGCCCAAGGAATCTTTTTAACTCCCTTGTTTAGCCTTTACTTTACGAGTTCAAAGTGTCTCCTCCATCGTCATCCCCACACTCACACAAGTCCTTCCGTCCATCAAATGTTTAGACCTACATGAATTGAAATAAATTTAAAACTCTTTTTCTCTCCTGTTTTTTTTCTCTCTCTCTCTCGTACTTTCTTGTCTCTTTCACTCACTCTCTCCGTAACTCCTTTCTTGTCCCCTTTTTTTAAATGGATTTCCTATATCTTTCCCTCTACGGCACGAGCGAACGTATTTTTTAAGGGGAGGGGTGCTGGTAAAATCTCATCCTAGAGCTTTTGGACCTTCCTTCGAAAAGATTTTCTGGTCACTTTGTCCCAGTAAAGAAAGAGAAAGGGTAGTGGATCAAAGTCAAGGGGGACTAGGTCAAAAGGGAAGAAAGAGACGTTTATTTATACGAGAGTGAAAGATTCAGAAAGGAGAGTTCAAGGAAGAAAAAGCGGTAGAAAAGCCGAGGTAGAACTGCAGAAATTCTAATAAAAGGAAGAAAAAAGTTAAAAATGGAAGGTAAATTCAAACTAACGGGGAAACAAATGCACAAAGCTGGAAAAATTTCAAAAAATAGAGCGAATAAACGAATGAGAGAAAATGCAAAATAATGATAGAACATAACAAAGTGGAGAAAGAAAGTGCAAAAAGGAGAGATAAATCACGAAAAAGCAGAGACCAATTACAATAAAGAAGGCAGACAACATAAAAAGAAAAATTTTTAAACGAAGAGAGATAATTCAAAAAAGGAGGAAGAAAATGTAAAAACCAAAAAGAAGAGAAAAATGTAAAAAGCAGGGAGAAAAACACAGAAATAGAAGGAAAATATATCGAAGGGAAAAATACAAAAAAGGAAGAATCCACAAAAAATGGAAATAAAATTCAATAAGAGCAATAAACGATACATTTTTGGATGAGAAAGTAATTTCACCTGGAATCCGATCAAACTATGTAAAAGAAGACATTTTTCTGCGGCAGCATCTTCCTTTAAGCTGCCTGGAGTTTTTCATCCATAGTGAAAGAATCCCGATGACAAAAACAGTATTGAGAGCCTCCACTTCAAAGACATCATTTTGAATAGGATCCATACAATCTCCTCCTACATGTGAACGAAGAGGGAAAAAAATTGTCTTTAGTACGGAGTTATGCATTTTGTCAAGTCCCATTCCACCGCTTGGCAATGAATAATGCCCTACTGATCTTTCGAACGTGAACAATCCAAACTTATATATATAATATATACATAAATACATATGGTTACATGCGCATCATTCAGCCGACATGCTATCGAATGGAACACTTGTAAAAATTGTCTCTTTTGCCCGTCCCTGCATACACAAATAAGATTTGAGAGAAAAAAATCTCAAACAGGGTCCGCAAAGGATTCCATCCGCAATAATAGTGATTATAATGATGTATGTGCCATGCATATACATACATACAATTATATACAATTTATATATACAACTGTGTATACACGCTTTTTCATTGACATGTTCATATAGAATAAGAGCGAGAGAGATCCACACGAATGCCCGGGACTTTATAGGAGGACCCTGTTGCAATGCTCTGGTATACAACTCAATAGAGAATTGTCTGACTTGTTATTTATTGCGTTGTCAGGAGGGTGGGGAGGGGGGAAAGACGAGTAAGGACGAGGATTTTTTTGTGGAAGAGCTTAAAAGTGAAACCATCCAGAGTTTTCCTCCTGTATCATCATTTATTTTATCCCCTTTTTATGAAAGGCTTCTCCTATCCACTCACAATTAAGAGCTGCAGTAGTAGCAGGACGTACATAAGCTCCTACACTGGAGAGAGTATATGATGTCGTTGAAATTTTTCAATGCCTCGTTGATTTATCTGAATTCTTTGAATTGACTGGGTGTCTACATTGACAGGGTAAGGGTAAGTACATAAATAACTCTTAATTTCTCTCCTACAATTTTATTTACTTTCCTCTCATCCCTTTGGAAAACCTCCATCATCCCTCCTTCATGGACCTATAATAATCAAACTGTATTCTAGATAAACCTTCAGCCCTCCTGAAAAAAAAACGTATTTATTATTTCCACTACAAAAATCTGGAATAAATGAAAGAGGAGGATACGCTTAATTTCTCCTTCTCTAAACTATGGGCATTCCCCGCATTTTGTGGGCAAAGTTTTCACCCTCAGAAAAAATATACTCACCTGCACGACGACACTTGGCCTCATTACGCCGCAATTATTTGGAATGAAACAGGAGAATTTGACTTGAACGGTGGAAACACCGGGGACAAACACTCTTTCAAAGGGAAGAACAATAACAAGGGAAACAAATGACTCCGCCACACATCTCCCCACTAATCGCTGAAACAAGCCAGAAAAATGTAGTGTAATTTTTTTTTCTTGGCAAAAGGTGAAAAAAAAAACACACCTTTTGCCACAAACCTGGAAACGTTACGGGAGATCCTTGTAGGTCAAGGTATATGGTGGGTGTATATACATAGTACACATATGTCTACGTACATAGGTATAGTCATGTATCGCATTTTTCCTGGACCTGTCATGAGATTTCACTTCTCACATGCTTTATGGCCGGGGGGATTTTTTAGCAGCTTAAACAAACACACATGTCCATGTACAGTTATGTTATAGGGAGGCGTCATGATAATGATGATGACGTGGATGGAGATGAACTCTGGCAAGTAAATGATCCCCGTTCTATTCGCATGACTGGAACGGGACTACCACCAGGCTGTACACATTTCTGTACTACATCATGGAGGTTAAGGATAGGGCAAGTCCAGTCTCCCAAAAAGCCCTTAGATGGATGTGGAGGACCTCCCCAATTACTCCCTGTTATTGTTTCAAAACAGGGGGGAAAAGGACCCTTTTACTTTTCCCTTCCTTTCGCCCACACCCACACCAGTAGTACTTCCCATGCCCATAAAGCCAGAGTACTACCATATCCCTCTAATACTCCCTTATATACATACATTATAGCCTCAATTCATTTACACAACTGGGTAATGAGGATGAGGAGGCATTCTGCACATCCTTGAACAGTCTTTCCAGCCGCCTTTTTTTTTGGTACATAGTGAAACCGCAAGTAACTGAGGATTAACCAGTTTGTCAAGGTTGTTCAAGTGTGCATGGAGGGGGAGGCAAGGCTGATTGTGAGAAGGAAAGGACGAGGAAGTGCATTCTGGGGAATAATTACATATTCTGGGATGAAAGAGAAGGCGAGAGGGAGAGAGACGGAGAGAGTGAAAGGGAGAGAGGGAGAGGGAGAGATACGGGAATTGTAACACTCATCCCTTCACTCGCCCACAAAAGTGAATGTCAATAGCCGAATTTTCTTCCCCATTTTCATTTCATTTACGTAGCTGTCATAAACACACAAGATAAATAGGTTGTCGGTCTTGGAGAACTTGTGTAGAACTGTGGCTAGCCCGGTGCGTTACGCGTTGCGTAGGAGCAGACAAATCCCGGAACGTACATACATTGGATCAAGTGAAGGATCCACGAGTAAAGGAAGATCTAAAGAGAGAGGGCGAGAGAGGATGAGAGAGAGAGACAGAGACAGAGGCAGAGAGAGAGAAGGAGAAAAAAATATTTTTTTTTGTTTCTGCAAGTCATATTACAGCACATTAAGACGAAATGCGTGAGGATTTCCATCGGAATGGATACACACCATAGGGGAGCAACCCCCCTCTGAAGCGAATAAAATGAAAAACAGGAAGGAACCTCTCCGTTGTTGCAAAGGAGAAAGAGTGAGAAAGAGAGAGAGAGCTCTCTCAAGAATATGACTCTGTACGTAGGAGTATTTGTAGTAGTAGGACGGGAAATATGTGTCGATGGGGTAAATATATGTAGGAGAGAAGGGAAAAAAATAGTTTTTTTTTTTTGAGGAAGGGCTCCCCGAATGGGGGTTATTATGATAACGTCGAGATATCTCCTGGGCTGAGGGGGAAGAAAGGGAAATACATAGTAATGACCAAGTTACTAATATTATATTATATAGAGAAATTCACAGGGAGTACGGGAGAGAGGGAATATATTATATGATAAGTTTGATGAGAACACGGGGAATAAAAAAGTAAAAAAAAAAAAAACGGAGAGAGAGACTCGGTTCAAGCCATGGCTATTGAATGGGAATGGAAGTGGAGGGGGGGCAGGGAGAGAGAGACAGAAGACCCAAGGTGTCCTCTCATACAAACGCACACGCTGAATTAGTGGCTTATTTCAATGGACACCCCATAGTTTCTATTTTAACTTGAGACACTCATATAGAGCCTCGTTTGGACAGCCACAGTATGTGTGGATGATTTGACCGACCGCATTTTTTTCTTTTCTTTTCGTTTCTTTCCTTTCTTTCTTTCTCTCTCTTTCTCTCTTCCAACTCCCTCTCCCTTTGACTCCTTCTCATCTTCTTCTTTTTTTCCTTTCTCAATTCTCAACTCTCCATATGTTGGCTGGGTTTGATAGTACCAACTACTGTGTGGAGGATTTCAGTGCGAATCTCTTCTTCTCTATGGAGCCATATAGAGGGGGGTGACCCCCCACATTCGTTCTTTTGATATAACAAAAAAAATGCCACGCTGCGATAATAGCTTAGCAGATAGACAGGGGGTCCCTGAATCCCCATATATAGCCACAGTCTCTCTGACAAAAACTGCAAACTTGCCCAACACTTCGTCCTGATCATTCCTCCTCTCATCTTCTCCAGTTCCCTTCAAAAAAATATATATTTTTCCTGAAAAATTATAAAAATATTTTCATTAATTAACACCTTTCTCACCTCTCTCAATCAATTCGTAGTAGCCGGAGTGCGAATCAAAAATTTTTCCTGGTGAAATCCTCTCTCTCTCTCTCTCTCTCTCTTTCTCTTTGCATGCACTCATCTCATCCTCTTGCCAATGTGGGGAGAGGAGAGGGAGGCACGTGAGAGCGGGAGAGCTTGACTGGTGCACTCCTCCTCCTCCTCCTTCAGCCCCTCTCGTGTTTACTCCTGTGTGTGTATATAGTGACGTCTACGACAATGTGAAATAGAAGAAGTGATTATCTGTTTGTTTGGTGACAAATATTGACATTTACGATCTATGTAGAGGAATCCAGGACTAACATTAGTGTGGATAAGCACTTGTGTCAGCATTGCCCAGGGATCTCAACACATTGGGTGCTCCTCCTTCGTCAGCTTGGGAAACCCCCATCACTTTCCACTGGGAGAGCTTGGACAGGTAATTTCTTTGCAAAAGTGCTCGGGTATTTTTCTCCCTGAGAAAAGAAAAAGACGAATAGAGAGGAAAAGTGAGAAATTGGGGGGAAGCCGATTAAAGAGGGAAGGGATTTAAAAGAGCCTTTATTTGGGGAAAACTACAGTGTTTTGTGAACTACCCAAATGTCAACCAACTCCCGTTCCAATGCCTTGGCATAGCCCTAAATAAAATTTGTGTTTGTGCAATTTTTTTCCTCTCTGGCCTAAAACGTGCTCGCGATTGATATATCTGTATAGAGTTTGCCATGCCCGGAGCAAGACTAGTAAAGCAACATATATTGGAAGTGGATATACATATTCAGAAAAAAAAACAAAAAAAAAGATAGAAAAAAACTTGCGTAGTAACAACTTTTCTATCCCCCCCCTCATTTTTCCCCACTCCAGCTACCAAAGAGTAACGGGTTTTCTTTGACGTTATCATGTATTTATGGGTTGGAAAGTATAGTGCCAATACCGAATGACCAGGGTGTATATGTTTTTTTTTTAAATTTTCCAAATACTTCTCTACCACTTCATATGTCCAATGAATTTATCAATTATCCAACCAAATTATCCCGACAATATTGTCAAGCGTCACTACTATCATTACAGACATTTTTATGTTAACAATTTCATTTGTTATCGACTTTATTAACACATTTATACCGTTGCATTTCGTGAAACCCTTTGTAAATAGATTTGACTTTAATAAATTTAATAATATAATAAATGTATTCTTCCTAGAGAATACTGCCAGCCCAAGAAAAAAAATTCAAAATTTGTGACATGTACATTTATCCTGAAGATCAAAATATTTTTTGTGTGAATAAAATCCTGTCTTAACATAGCAATCCTTCCTGGTCGTGAGTGATCGTAAAAGTTTTACTTGTCAACTAATTTTGTTCATTTTTTCCCCCAACAAAAAAAAAAAGGTAGTTATGAAGCTCATCCTGTGCCTATATAGTGTATACAGAAGAGCATATCACATTACAAGAGAGTTGTTCAGTTGTTGTGTCAAGTCTATCGTCAAGGTCATAAATGACTCTGTATGTACCTCCAAGCCTTGTTTGTGTCAATTGTCACATGATTTCCCCAATGTCAAAAACAACTCACTGGGTAGTATCGCCAATTTTATTACGGTCCTTCCAATACAAAATGTGTATAACAAAGGAATTTAAAAGACCAGGTTCTCGTCTCTTTTTACGAGCATCAGCAACTGCCCATTAAATTAAAGGGTTATGATCCTGTGGGAAAAAGTTACCAGGTTGCTTGCAAAATCTACTATACTAGAAGACGTACATATTGCACCAATAGCCAAAGGATTGAATACTGCTACACGTGTATTTTACCGCTTCTACCTCTGTCTCTCACTTTTTCTCTCACGCTCTCTCTCTATTTTTCTCTCTGTCTCCCAAAAGGGTGCAATCAGACCGTTTTCCTTACGTTCGATCTCCGGTATACGCATGTGGCAAAGGGGGAAAAGGGAGCGGGATTTTGCTAGTGCTACTACTTGACTACTTTATATAGTCCTTCAAGTGGGAGTTTAATTCTTTATGTGCATATTAAGAGAGCAGGGGAAAGGGTAAAAAAACAAGTCAAGAAAAGCACCACTGTGGATCCTCATTCTCATCTCTCTATCTTTTTCTCTCTCTTTCTCTCTCAATTCTCTCTATTCCTCTCTTTCTCACCCTCTCTCTCCCCCTAATTTCAACCATCTCTAGTATGTGACAATGGAACAGGATACACTTGTTCTCCCTTGATGTACAGCAAAACGGCTACACACGCTCCTTGGAAAATATACGTAGGTATATATGTATGTACATGTCGAGATTGTACATGTGTAAAGGTGTAGCCAATGTATTTACTCCAGCGAGGAGAGGAAACCCGTGTTAAAGAGCTGTATTTTGTTCGCCCTTATCTTGTATCAGTCTAAAAGAAACCGGCTTTTTCCTCGAAGAAGAAACACAAATTATGACTATTTGACTATGCGTGAACATGCTCCGTAGAAAAAACACAAGGGATCAAAAGAAATGTGATGGGTGAAAAGACAAAAAAAAACAGAGGAAGATAGAGGAAAAAATGTATAGGAGGATAGGAATACAGTATGTACACAAGGACAACTTGTTTCAGGTGAATCTTGTATAGGTTATCCACTAGTACTCCTACTACTACTATGGCTGAAAAAAAATCTCCCTAAGGCTCTTTGGTGCTACAGCTGGAGAGATAGGGGAGAAAGGATTGTATTCAAATCTCATTCAGCTTTTGCAACGTACAAGGAATCTTGGCATGTCCTTTCCATGCACATCTTCCCCAGCTATCTAGGCAGGGAAGATTATGTATAGTTGACTAAACAACACGGGCAAAGACGAAGGAGATGCTCTGCATTCTTGCTTTTTTTCTGTTCACCAAAAAAAAAAAGAAACAAGTAAAACATACCACACCCTTTCCTGTGTAGGTATGGGATAATTTTCTAGGGCATTGGTGACTCTCTGAAGGAATTGTCTGGGAAAAATTCATACGAAATCATTTCTACCCACTTGTTTTGAAAGGCAAAAACATTTCTTTAGGGCTTGATTTTAAAAATTTCTGCAGTATCCATTTTATCAGGGTGTTTGTAGGGGATAAATTACCATATTTGTGATGCTGAAAAACCCGTATAAAAATGTGGGGATAAGTACACCAAAAGAAGAGTATAGGACCATTTTTATCGAGACTGTCAAAAGAGAGGAAAGTATATGAGAAGAAAAATCATTAGGGCCTGATTTACTCATGCGCAAGGAGGAAGAAATAATACTAGCAGAATAACTGAGGATGTATAAACACTCATATTATTATTTCGGGGGAAATGTAACTGTTCTTATATGGGCAAAGGGTAGTGTTACATAGCTTTACATAACCTTCTAGACGTTGCAGAGAGAGAGAAAAAGGAGAGAGAGAGCTTGAGAAAGGAGGAATGTCCTTATGTTATTATTACACAAAAAAAGTGTGAGAACATCGAAGGAAGACTTTTTGCCGGGATTCTTCATGCCTCCATTTACTCTCAGTTTTCAAAGAGACCTTTATCAAGAGGCCAGGGAAAGAGACAGACCAAAGAGAGAAACAGAGATAGAGAGAACGAGAGAGAGAGAGAAAGAAAGAGAGAGAAAGAGAGAGAAAGAGAGAGAGAGAAAGAGAGAGAGACTCAAGCATGCAAAACGAATTGAAAAAAGTTGGTGGAGGCTCACTCCCACTCAAACGCATGACTATACATATGTACATACGTATTACATCTCCCTTGTAACACCTCCCGAGTAGAATATTTTTCAAGTATTACCATTAACATCTCTGGAGACACAATAAAGAACATCTTCGCAATAAAAGAGCTCTTGAGAAGGGAAAATACAAACTTTTCCGTCCCCACTTCAGGTATGTCATCATTGTATACTGGCAATACGAAGAGGCAAAAAAGAAATTACGTTCTCAACACAAAATCTCCTGTTTCCACGAGTACACCTGTGTACTTTAAAAAAACATTAAAAAAAATAATTTTATTACATGTACGTTATACGTAATATACAGAAATACATATACCTACATCATTATGCCCGTTGTAGTGGTAGTAAGACCTTAAGATATTTTTAGTGATTAGTTTTATGAGTGTATGTACACGACAGAAATAATCATTTTTTTGAATTTACAAGGTCATTACTTGAGCGTCATTAGAGAGTCGTTAAGGGCACATTAAAGTCGGTGGGAGTGACTTCGGTAGTTGAGTTTTCGCACCTGAAATCATAAAAAAAAAGATTATTGGAAAATATTTAAAAAAAAACAACAACAACACTTATCTTTCTATTTTCTTCCGCCCAACCCTTTTGCCTTCTAGTATGTCGTATACAAACTAGAAATTTAATCTGCTGGAGGAAACCAACTACAAGAAACGATGATTGTGGTGAAGGAAAGAAAAGGGAGACCGCAATAATAATAATTTACAAGTGTTACAAATTAAAAGACAAGAGGATGAGAGTTCATAATTAAATTAGGAGAGTGTATTGACTTAGTTGTTGGCAAAAGTACATAAAGGGGCAGGGCCAAGATCGTAGAAGTTTCTCCAAATAGATTAGTGTGGAAAGGAGTCAGCTCCCAGCCTTTTCGGAGGTTCCTCATGTCGCTTATGGGCAGGTGAGAAAAATAAGTGTTATTAGATAAATTATAGGTTTTCTAGTGTTTGCTCAAACACTCAACTCCATTTCAACGGCATCTCCCACAAAAAACGTACATACAAAGGTTCCAAATTATTCTCCCGAACGTTTTTCCTTCCAGGCACGCCCTTGAGGGCTATTAACAATATAGATCACAAAAAAGTGAACCTTCCATTCCCCCGTTTTTTTCTCAACACATTATTGAGAGAGGGCAACATGACGGGTACGAAAAAAAGGAAGTGTATAGGCCACAATGGTAAATATAGAAGTTTAGGGGGTAAAAAAAACCTCATTAACAATGAAACTCTTCTTCCTTAGTGTAAAAGGACGCTATTTAGTATTTTTTCCTCGCTCTCTCCCATATACACCTCCGCCTATTATTAACCAGCAAATCCAAATATTGACAATCACACTTTGTTTTCATTGTTCCCTTGTTGACTTTCATGACGATGACACTTCTCACAAACACCAGGAGAGAGGATTTTATCAAGGGGAAAAAATAACATGGGATTCAATGGGACTCCCTTACCAACACACTTTAGAGGACCAAATTGAGTAGAAATTCAAACAATCTCGTAGATTAACTTCCTCTCTCTTTTCTCCTACTACATATATAATACTACCATTGGAGCAATCACAATGCAAAGGGAAGCTTGTCCCTAGATCTCATAGGGCACTTAAGTCCTCACGTTTACTTTCCGGATTAAGGGACTACGAGGGAAAATCTTGGGGGAAAAGGACTCAAAAATCATCCCCTCCAAAAGCAGCATAGTTATACATATAACATTCCAAGGGATTGGTGACAAACGTAATGTTTCAAACACTTCAAGTCATACAATTACCTTTATTTACTGGTGACAACCACGGGTTTCAAGCCATTGTAGAGTGGAGTGTGAAAGAGAGATGTAATTTATAATACGAGGGTTTAATACGACGTTGTGTATTTTGTATCTGTGGATTTTAAACACCACGCAAATATACAGGATTCAAGAACTTGTAGTTTTTTTAAGCTCTTTACTAATACAATGATTCCTATTTTCATCAATGCCTATCCCCTAAATATTTTATTTCTTCAAATACTGTTTTTTTAAAGAAAAACAGGATTAATAGTGGATAAAGCAGGTCATGGATTAGCATTTGAAATGTATAGTATTAGGTATTAGTATATAGATAATATACTTATTAGCTGACTTAAGCTGAAATCATGGCGTTTCCCTGTTTATCCTCTTTTTTCAGTAGTAGCAGTCTCGATTCGCTCTCACGCTTCCGCCTCTTTCTCGTCCGTGTCCCTCGTCTCTCTACTCTCTCTCGTACATTTACTCTCTATCCTCTCTCTCTCTGACATTACCTCTCTCACTCTCCTTTTCGCTCTCTTTCTTTCTCTCTCCTTCTCTTTCACTCTCGTTCTCTCTCTCTTTCTCTCTCTCTTTCTCGCTCTCGTTCTCTCTCTCTTTCTCTCTCTTTCTCGCTCTTTCTCTCTCTCTATCTCTCTCTTTCTCTCTCTGTACATGATCCAACCCTGCTGAAATGCATTCTATGCGGAACTAAAGTGAAAAATAGATCGTTTTTCATATTTCCCCCCGTCCACCTCGTTCGTATTCAGCTATTCTTCAGTTATGTGGGGCGGGAAGTTGGGATATGACTTAAAAGAGAAAGATGATTGTTCTTCTTCTTTTCTTTTTTTTTTTTTTGACCAGTCTTATTCTTCTCTCTCTCTCTCCCTTCTTATTAGGACAATATATACGATCTGTGTACGCGAGCATAACCACCTTATATAGTAATTTTCAATCTAGAAACCTCCGTGGCACACACAATTTGGGTAAGCTTTCATCCACCTGCTTCAAAGGACTTATGTAATATCCTCCCGTTCTGTGAAATTCCTATGCAGGTCTATTCCATACGGTATATATACAGATACTTAGACACTCCAGACCTATTTTTGTATTTGTTACTATATATATGTATATTAAAAAAAAGCGTGAGGAACCTCAAGAAACGAAAGGAATAATGCTTTATGGTTCAGTGATGGAAAACATAAGTACACATACAATACAATATAGGCATTCATCTTTGACGGGGATGACAGTAAGGAACCACCAAAAAATTAAAGACCTCCTACTGGCTTTTATCTTTCCTGGAGAGTTACCTTCTTTCTTTCTTTCTGGCTCACACGGGAGAAGAAAATAAGGGGGAACCTTTCCGAGCCACAAGCTTTAACACTCGCTGAGAACATTACATCCTTATATTCCTTGTTACAATTGACAATCTTTTTATGATATTTCAACCATATCTCTCTCCTTCCCACTGGAGAGTGTGTGTGCATGGGCTCTGCTCATGTTCTCACCAAATCTTCTCCATGAGAGATTCTCCTAATTATGATTTCCTTACCCGCTCCTCCATTATCTCCCTCACATTCTTCCCGATCCTTCACATGTCTTCCAGGACTTAATATATTCTCCCTTTCCGCGGGGGTCAAACGATACATTTTTCACTCATTTGGCAGGTCAGGAGATTTGAAATGGGAAATCTTGTATATTCCATTTCAGCATTACCTGATTCCCATCAGTTATTTTTAGAAGTCAATTCCATCTTTTACATAAAAAATCTAAAACCTATTTACCGATATTGAAGATATTCGAGGAACTTATATGTTTGTTTATAAATGCGCAAACTATTTAGAACAAATATTCAAACGGAGATGCATTCATTTCTGCGGGGTTCTCCCATATTGTGTTATTACCCATAAATATTTACCTTTCTTTTACCCTCGCTGTTGACTTTTGAAAGACTATACGCAATAAAAGTGACCAGAATACACTGGCCATTAATGGGACCTACGATATGTACGTCCATGGTGTTTCCACGGGGGTAGAAATTACATACATAAATAGGCTTAAACGTCAAACATGATAGCCTCTCAGACGTAGACACGAGCTTCCGTTTGAGGTTTTTAGTGCTTTTTCCCCCCGCACCTGGTCAGCCCACGAGTTTTTCCTATTTCTCTCTCTCTCTCTCTCTCTTTCTCTCTCGTTTCCTCCCCTAACCATTTTTAATCCTTAAAATGTACCCATATGCTCCCTAACAACACGCAATATGAGATATGTACATCCATTTTGGAAAATACAGTTTACCCCATATCCCTTGTGCATATACGAACACTGAAATCCTAAAAATAAAAGTTTGTATTTAGATCCACCATCTTTTTATAGTAGTCCTCACACTCACATTTCGGGTTGGATATGAACAGTATATAATAGCCTTCCACGACGGTTGATCTTTTAAGTTACTTGTGCTTTATTTGGTCAAAATTGAGCACGAAAGGATAAAAATCTGATAGGAGACCCATATTAGCGTTCAATCGATGAAGGCATGACTATGGCAAAGGTCTGTAAAAGTACGATTTATTATAGGATAAATGCGATATTGGTCGTATTAAACGGGAGGAAAGTACGTAACATACAATGTAATGTATGCATTATAAGCGTATAGAGAGGGACGGTCGCCAATAAAGGAAGGTGATAGGTGGAATGCCTGCAGTGTGACCGCATGCCTTGATGAATAGGTTCTGTGTTTGTGTGAAACAGATGAATGGAGTCCACAAATTAAAATTAATTTGAATTGCAAGTGCATGCACAAGGGACGACTAACTATTTTATATCCGACTCACAAAGTCTTTAACTGTGCTGTGGACAGAAGGGAGGATGTAGTGAGAGGAAGCTTGTTTTTATTTGCATGGGATGTTATGTGTATAGGCCTGCTGTACATATGTATATGAGAATCCCAATGGCCACAATGGAGCACTCTCCATCTCTCCTCTGTGGATGGCAGTGTGAAGTCGGCAGACTTGAAAGCATCCTGTCCTGCTTTCTGTCATTTTTTTGTCATTACGTTTTTGTATAGACGGTAGTAGAACAGGGACAAGAGAGCGAAGTTGTTGATATGTCCTTTTACGGCATCCTTTAACAACACACGGTCTTCCCAACAGTCTTCCTAAGCATGTCTGTTGCGGACAATTTTTTTCACTTCTTCTTCTTCTTTTTCATCTTTTCTCGACAACAATCTATGTACACTACAAATAAAAAAGAAGACCAAGAAACTGCATAATAACAAGTTATGCACATTCCCTATGCAAGTGGTGGTGTAAGACCTGTAACTGAATGGGAGTTGCACAGTTTCTCCCTTTATTTTCTTACACAATCTGTGAAAACCAGTCACGTGAAAAAGTATAAAATAGACTTTTCGAGATGAAATCCTCAGAGGGTGAGTAAGAGAGAGGGAGAGGAAAAGAAAGAGAGAGACAGAGGAGAAGAAAGAAAGCACGAGAAAGAGAGAGAGAGCAAGAGAATGAGAGGGAGATCAATGCAATGTGACGCTATATACCTTCCTTGGAGGCACAGATAGTATGCAGAGATATACGAAGGAGGCAAAAAGGGAAGAAACGGCGGTTTTTTTGGTGGGATTCACACTAAATCTTCAAAAGAGAGGAAGATTCTAGTGGAGGCATAATCCTTGTGTCAATGTCAATTTTACTTTTTTCTTCTTGACAGTGACAATGACAACGCTGATGTTAGAAGTACTTGACAGCTATCCAGTTCTTCTCTCTGTCTCTCTTTCTCTCTCTCTCTCATTCCCTCTCCTCCTCTACTTGTCACTCTCAACTTCTCTCGCACATTTTCTTACGCTTTCTAATACATTGCCCGCTTTTTCTTTCTTTTCATAGTCTTCATGTCTTTCGTTTTCTCCCTCTATTTTTCCTCGCTTTTGCTGTATCTTTAGTTTTCTATCTCCTTTTCCTCTCGTTCATTTTCTCTCTCTCTCTCTCTCTCTTTCCTCTCTTTTTCTTTCATTTTCTCTCTCTTTCCTCTCTTTTGCTCTTTCATTTTCTCTCTCCTTCCGCTCTTTTGGTCTCTTTCATTTTCTCTCTCTCTCTCTTTCCTCTCTTTTGCTCTCTTTCATTTTCTCTCTCTTTTTACTCTCTTT
>JAQGBT010000197.1:0-68396 GCA_034698585.1 Disparrhopalites patrizii
TTTTCTTTCTCTTCTGCTTTCTCTCACTTTCTCTTTTATTTTTTCTTGCTTAATGCTTTGTTTTCTCTTGCTTTCTCTTCTGCCGCTTTCTTTTGCTTTCTCCTTGCTTTCTCTTCTGCCGCTTTCTCTTTTCTTTCTCTTCTGCTTTCTCTCACTTTCTCTTTTATTTTTTCTTGCTTAATGCTTTGTTTTCTCTTGCTTTCTCCTTTGTTCTCTATCGCTTTCTTCTTTGCGATCTATCGCTTTCTCCTTTGTTTTCTGTCGCTGTCTTCTTGTTTTCTGTCACTGTCTTTTTGTTTTCTATCGCTTTCTCCTTTTCTTTCTCTCATTTTCTCTTTTATATTGCCTCCCTTTCTCCGTTAATTTCTACAGCTTTCTCTTTTATTTTGCTCAGTGCTGCTTTTCGGTCTATCATCTCTTTTTCTTTTAATTTCTTCTACTTTCTCTCTTGCTTTCTATCATTTTCTGACTTCCTTCTACTGCTTCATTGCTTGCTTTCACTTTATCTTTTGTTTTATATAATTGCCCGCACTCTTTCCTTTTATATATTGTCTAACCTTCTATTTCTCTTTCTGTCTGGCTTTCTTAGGAACTTAGTCTTTTTCTTTTTTCTTTCCCCTCCCAGTGTCTATCTTGCTTTATGCTACGTCCTCTCCCAGACTTATCGTTCGAGAACGTGGCTAATGCCAACATAAGTATGTGTAATTAGTTACATAGTTTTTTTTGTGGGGAGTTAATAGAATTGAGTCTTAATTCGAAGTAAGTTGGCTGAATTAATAGAAAAAGTTTCCCCAAGTGTTTAATTTGACTTGCTGCTCCACAAGATGCCGCAGTGGCTTTTGGGTTCTCAACAAACAAAACCAAGTGATTGGGAGGACTGGAAGAAGTGTAATGGTAATAGCTAGTAGCGTACCACATTTTACGTACATATTTCAATGGGTCTCTATACGGAAAAGCAATTATGACTCCGGGGTGGGTCCATGGAGAGGGAATTCTCCCGTAAGTAAATTAACTCCCCAGTTTAAAATCTCTTCCCCCGTTTTTAATTCAGCAGCACACCCCAAAAAAACTTTTTATGAAGCTGGACATTATTGACAAACGTATCAAGAATCTGACGGCTAAGTTTTCTAGTGACAGTTCTGGCTTATTGAAACCAATCTTTAGGGAGTGAGTGTCTCATTGCTTCGAAGCTATTTAATTTTTTTTGTACCAACATGTCATTAAAGTTTTGATATCCTCATTTATTTCTCTGGAGAAATTTCCTGTAGAAAGTTTTCTGTCTCGAGATGTTCGTTGACATTTGCAGGGAGCAAATTAGTAGCTGAGTAGTATAGTTCTTTGGAACTTTTCATTGAAGCCACAGGGGTGTGTGGGCGGCTGTAGAAATGTGTAGTTTTGCTTCAAACGTACTTCCTTGTACTGAGATTCAGCTATTACTTGTATTCATGCCTACAATGTGCCCTGCCGTCTCAGTAGAAAAGTTATGGGGGAAAGTAGCACTTGTGATTTACGGAATTTTTACTTGAATTGTAGCATTTTGTATCTTCCAAGACCAACAGAAAAAATTCATGCTTAACATTAGAGCGACTTTAGGCCTAATAAGGCCAGGATAAAATTATTGCATAACGAAGTGTTCCCGAATTTATAAAAAGGAAGCTTTTCCTTCCATGCGGAAATCTCCTTTCCATTTAAGGGATCCAGTTCCAAGAGAACAAATAAGTTCCTAGTCAAAGAAGTAATAATTGGAGGAGTTTTGAAAAATACTAACAACCCGTATCAGTTGGATTCCACCCGTAGGACACGCATAATGGAAAATCCATCATGGCGGCGGAATATTATTTAAATCCCATCCTCATCATTTTTGACAACCAATTCACAAACTGAGGAGGGGAAATGAAGTCGCAAAAACTAAGCGGGACAGACGGAGTGAGACGGAGAGAGGACTGAAATGCAGAAAAGTAACCATGGAAGTCGTAATCCGTATTGATTTACCCCGGAAATGAAGATCCCCTCCTCTTCGACTCTCCAAAGGTCTTAAATAACTACTGCCTCTCTCCCTGTCGAACAGGAAAAGTCTAATCGCTTTCCCAAGGCTTTTCAAAGTAACTTTCTTTCACCTACAGCATTTCTTGCGGTCTCTCCCAAAGAAACTCGTCTTTTCCCGGAATGTACCCTTAGCAAAGACTCTGTCGAGAAACTTGAAGTGAAAAGGTTTTTCGAGGATTTTTGTTTTTCAACTGTCAGTGCTTAGTTACAACTCTTGTAGCTGATCTAATGCAAAACAGTGAAATCTTACAAAGAGATCTGCTTTAATAAGTACACCTGAAGCGGTTTAGGCATACAAAGATATAAACAATAACGAGTTAAACAGCCTCCGGCATTCTTTCTCCATCTCTTCTCATAGCATTTCCCTGTATGATCTCCTTTTCCTATTGCTTATATGTGCAGGAGTTGTTTGGAGACGGGCAGTGCCGGTTAAATGCCACCCCTCTAGGATTGAAATGCAATCACTAAACTGAAAAAGACGGGAGAGGAAACTGTTAGACAGTATGAAAAATACAATTTTCTTTCAAAAAAAAATCTGTGACATGGGATGGCATGCGCTCTTTACTTTTAAATAGAGAAAAAGTGACGGAGTCACGTAAAAATGTTACCTAGCCAAAGAAAATATTCCTTTTGGTTCCTTCCCCTCGTCCCTGTGTTCATAAATGGGGAAAGTAAACATAATGCGAGAGAAATAAAACAAATGGAGACAGTCATCCATAATAAGCTTATAAACGTCCTCTCCCAGCCCTACCTGTCCGCTACTTGATAAGAGCTTTTTTTTTGCAAGCACGCAAGTGTAGTAGAGCTTGTGTCAAAACATACTAATATCACGGGGAAAGTTAGTTTTCTCTCATATTTCCCTTGAAATGTAAGGGAAATTGTAATGAAAACAGAGTAATTGGTATTTCAAAATATAAATGTCTTGTTTTTTTTCGTTCCCAGAGTGTCGGCCCTTGAGCGGATATTGAAAAATCAAGGCTCACCTTGTGACAGTATTCAGGAGCTTAAGGAGGAAGTGAATCAACTTCGCCACAAATTAGAGAATTACGAGCATCTCAGCTGGTTGGGTAGGTTCATTTCCTGGGTTTAAATTTACTTTTTTTTGCCCTTTTATTGGCATGTTTTTCTCAGAAATTGACGTACTTTGAAAAGTTTTCCACTCCATTTAATATTGAATACTTGATGATAGGTTTCTACAAAGCCCTACACCCACCACCCTTGCCTGCACCCCCTCGACCTCCTGGAGTTGGCTACCACCGGAAAAGTCGAGATGACAAGCAAGTCATTTGTGACAAATTCCTTCAACTCAGGTAAAAGAAAGTTTTTTATTTGATCTCTCACAAGAAATCATGGAAGAAGAAAAATATGCAATTGTGTCTACCTCATTGATTTCCGTTTGATGTTCCTCCTTCCTCCCCCGCCCCCCTCCAAATAAAACTAATAAAGACAAAATATGTATTAGTACAGTAGATAATTTCGTAGGAAATATTTTGATCACTAAAATAATGCGCATACCGGCACACGTTGAAGAATTCTCTTTTAAGTGACTTTTAGCCTTTTCCTCTCTCCTCGATTCATCCATGTACAGCTAATGCGAGTAAGAATTTCTTGGTATAAAAAAAAAGTCATAAACATGAGGGTAATGTGGATGTGAGATGAAGGCGAATGGGAAGGGGGAAATGTGTCGTCTGCAATCATCTTCAAATTAAAATGTTTGCAAGAATGATTTCATAGCATGTACATACGTTTCTCATAAGCGGGTCCCTCTCCTTTTTGGGTAAGGAAAAAAAAAGAAGAAGAAGAAGCTGCTTTGGGAAAAAATGATGAAGATGATGATGATGCCAAAAATTTCACTCTTGTGGTTGTCGTTGTCGTGACAACCAGAGAAATTCAAGAGGAAAATCTGAGGGTGGGAGGGAAAGATATTGCGCTCTCAAAAGCTCGTGCAAAAGGTGTGCATATATGTATGAAGGATGAACCAGAAAAAAAATGCTCCCTATCTAGATTGTAGGTATTTTTCCTTCTTTCGTCGTGGAAATGCTCGCTTTTTTTTGGGAGGATATATTTTTTTCTTTGGGCCATGTTGCAGCTAGATGTGAATAGGTATACATGTTTAAAAGGCAATCGAAACCACTTCTGGTTTTTCCCACTCTTTTCCCCTCTGAGAGTGAGGGAAATCTTGGAAATTAATTCATGCATTGAAAAAGCAATTTCTCTCACGAATGAATCTGAACACAGTTTGACGGTTGCTGTACTCTTCTGTCTTTTTACCATTTATATTATTTCCTCCCCCCTGTTTTTCCCCTCCAACATCATCCATTGGATATGTAGGAATGCGTAGGAATTTCACTTGAAACAACTTGTTCCAACTCTTCCAAATAAAAATCCCGCATTTCCGCTATAAGTTGAACTTTTCCCCCTTTCTTGTACACTTGTTGTGCATATTCTTCACACCCACGAGCTTCCCCCTTAATATTGAGGTATTTCCTACTTTGTACGAAAAGTTTCCCCCCAAAAAAATTACAAACGTATGTATACATGAATGTTTTCATTACTTTCAGCTTAGATAGCGAATGAGAGGGCGGTAGAGAAAGTGTGGATGCGGGGGTAGAGATTCAGAGAAATTCCACTAATGTCTGTCTAGTTACTCTTTATGATGTGAGCAAACCAACTTTTTTCTTAAAAATAGATGTGGTCACTTGATTTTTTTTAGCTGCTGGGAAGCTTTTCAAAAGGGTTTTTGTTCTCGTTATGTTTTTTTTTTTAATTTTTGTTGGAACTTTCAAAGAACTCGGCTGTTGTGTTCAGAGTTTTCACCCGTTGGTTTGAGTGCATCCGCTGTAGTCTTTTGATTTTTTAAAGATTTACCTAATGCTTTGTTTGAATGTCGTTCAGGCAGAACCACAGATATGATGTTTTGCTCTTCATTCTTTACTAGATTAGTCTCTCATGTTGAGCATTAAATTCGTTTATACTAAAGGGTGAACCTTCAAATCATTTTCCAAGCAACCTTTCCTACACACGCCTTTTGCAATTTAAAGAGAGTATTGGGACAGGATGAAAGTCAACTTTCTCCAAGATAGCCTGGAATTCTCTATTTAAAGACGTGTATAAGTGGCCACGGACTTGAAATTGGGCTTTGTCCCTGGTTAAGCAGTAGGGAAGGCAGGAATCTGAAAAGGAATTGAGGACCCAAGATAAATCTTCTCAGGAGATTTCCCCTGAGCAAATTGGGGCAAAGTAGGAATTAACTCTGACACAAATCCCTGTAGTCAGTCCGGCATAAACTCTGTAATCCAATCAATGCAATGATTTTAAGCAATCTACCCAACCGCGTGCCTACCTGGCACAGTATTCTCTTTGAGCATACATTATATAATACGTGTATTTGTTTATTATACAAAAAAATAGAACGAGTTTACGTGTAACTGCCATAGGTCTATTGCACATATATCTGTATAATTAGAATTTCCAACCGTTTAACTATCATACACTCCAGGGATACGAGGGAAACTGGAAGATATTGGAAATTAATGGAGGTAGCGTTAGGGTGAGGACATGTTTGTGGAGGCCAAATAATTATTTATTCTCCTTGGAATTGTGCTAAAGTATATGGAGCGGGAAATTGGGAGGAAATCGACCAAAAGTCAGTCGAGTTGTCCTCCATTACATGTTTTGTTCTCACCCTTTCACCGACAGAGCTCGATGAAAGGAGATGTCTGTCCTTTACTGATACTAAAATATTCTACACCGTGCTTGGTTTTGTAATTGATTCACAGTGATGTAGTGCTTACCCGTGAAACGTGTCAATTGTTGAGGGAGCCAACATTTGACAATTGGCAGTGGGAGGATGAGGAGATGTTGGTTCTTCTTCAACAAATGTACCTTGATTTGGAGCTTCCTAGGAAATTTGATATTGAGATTAGTATCCTGCGAAACTTTCTTGTCAATGTTTACCACCATTACAATGACGTCCCTTTCCATAATTTCCGACATTGCTTCTGCGTCACACAAATGGTAAGTTCCAAAACGTATTCATATCTTCAGCGGATATTTCCGTTGTCGCTACTCCAGTATATCGATGCCGAAGGAGTGTTTTCGACTATGTGCGTGGACTCTTAGCTGCAAACGTAATGAACAATAAGTGACAACTGAAAATGATTTTGCTACGACCTAGCCCAGAAATAGTGAAAATGAAATAAGATCATTAATCTATTTTGTGTAAAATTTTATTTGGTGTCTAGTCAAAGATTCCCATCTCACAATAATTGGTTGTGACTCAAAAAACACAAAAAACAGATATTTTGAACTTGGCGCAGAAACGCCAGGCAAATCGCCGGAAAATTTGGATGGAACTTTGTTTTCTGCTAAATCTGTAATAAAGTATTATTTTTATATCATTTTTATTAGGGCTACGCTACAGCCAGGGGGAACATCTTGTCGAATTCTATGAAATCATTTTCAGAATTTATGTCACTTACTCACTTTACAATTAAGAGTCCGCTCACTTAGTGGAAACCAATCCTTAAGCCTTGATGTGCTCTTTTCCGGAACAAACTACAGTGAAGTCTCGTTATAACACTATGTTCAGTATAACAGCCGGAAATTCACGGCAGTTTGTATATGGAATACGTAATAAAAGTGTACATTCCATTCTATAACAGCATTCCTTTTATAACAGCAAAATTTTGGGTTCCGTTGGATGCTGTTATAACGAGACTCCACTGTAAATAAATGCTGTTCTGGTCCCTTTCAATAGATATTTTGTATATCAAAAGATCAAAGATGCTAATTTGATCGCCAAGCAGACATGTTGTTGTTCTTGGTCATTCCGATTGTGATTTGATTACTACCGAATAGTGATTTCTTTTCCAGTTTTTTTATTGTAAAAGGTGATTGTTCTTTTTACATTTAGACTTCTATAACGGTTTTCGCGCAATAATTTACAGTGTTTGTGCGAAGAAGTTGAGCAATGAGATGAAGTATTATTTTCAAAATCTCTCTATTTCGCGAATACATTGGTATGTGTATCTGTTTGCTTATGAAAATATGCACATTCAGTTTGATTTCCCCCACCGAATTGTGTAATTACGGAAGAAAAGCTCAAATCAATCACACTCGCGTTTTCTAACTTCCCAAGAAATGAAATCCATCATGAGAGGAAGGGAATTAGCGAAATCAAAATTAAGTTCGAAATTAAGACCCAACAAAGTTAAGGATAAATTGGAGGTTAATAAAGATGTATTTGAATAGAAATGTAATAAAATAGACGACTTTTGTCCGGGCTTTGTTTTTGCAGATGTTTGGCATGGCTTGTTACGTGAACTTAGCGGAGAGAGTGGGAGACCTAGAAGTATTAATTTTGCTGACGTCTTGCATCTGTCATGACCTGGATCACCCCGGTTACAACAACATTTACCAGGTGAGTTTCCGCTCCACAAGTCATCATCCCATTGAATAACTTAATACTTCCAGTTCCAAGAGTTTCTCTGACGTCTGGTTAAGACGTAAGACAATATATTAGAGCAAATGTGTGTGCGCATCGTTGAAGATGAGCATTTACATCAAAAGCAAAGGCTTGCTCTCTGTGAGGTGGACCAAGTTTTCCCCTCTAATTTAATTTCCAGCACGTAACAAGTGAGAATTATTAGTATTATTAATTAATTAATTTAGCCCTTGGCTATAAAAATAATTAATAGCTCTGCATGAAAGTATACCTCGTGGCTGGTGAAGGACTCTTTTGTTCTTCCACCTCCCCCATGTCCTGGGGTGATGGGAGAATCAAAGCGAGTTCTTCCATCGTATTTAATTTGTCAAAAGGGGATAATTGCCAGAAAATCCAGCTCTCATTCCAAAGACTGTATTTACAATGGATAAAAAAATACAAACAAACAAGGTACAGAGCCCAACAATGGAGGAAATGAACAAGTCCTGGAGCAGTAATTAGGTTTTTGGACGGATTCTCTCTCCCCCTCTGTCGCTCTCTTTTACATTTCTTCGAGGTTAACGAAATTCGTGTAAACACACTTGTCTAAACAACAAAACTTGTTTTCTTTCCAATCAAAGGGAGGGCAAGAGAAAGCCATATGTACGTGCAGTATGTGAGTATGTTTAGGTGGGAGAGCGTCATTAGTGGCGCCTGAGAGCAATAGATGATAGAGAGTCTCCCTGCTAGAGCCGCTTATGATAGTCACTTTTAGCCCTTTTCCTCCTTTGAATCGTATTCACTCCCTTTTTTCCCACTTCTGGCGAAATTTCACAATCCCAGTGTAGTTCCTTGAGAGACAAAGGCATAAAAGGATTTTCAAAGGACTGGATGGGCCTGGTTTCGGGCACTGAGATAAAAGCGACAGCGATAAGAGAGGCTATTCCCAGTATTATTGCAAACATGAATTATTTTCGGAACGAGGAGGATGTGAAGCGGTTTTTGGAGGATGATATTCCAGTATTTTATCGGACGCCTATTAGCCAGAGAAGACAATTTACACAATTTTTTTCCGGGGCTTGAAATTCTGGGGAAAGCACGTAAATCTTGGCTAATATTGCGCACGTACGAGCAATTCACCGCGTGCCAATGTATGCAAGTGCATATCCGAACAGATGAGCGTCAGGCTAAAGACTGGGACTTTCTTTTTTGGTACAGATAAACGCCCAGACTGAATTAGCACTCCGTTACAACGATATTTCTCCTTTGGAGAATCACCATTGCTCCATTGCTTTTCGTATCCTGGAGGATCCTGAATGTAACATTTTTCGTAATCTGCCCGTCAGCACTTTCCGCAAGATCCGTGAGGGTATCATCCGCTGCATTCTGGCCACGGACATGGCTCGTCATAATGAGATTGTTAATCAATTCCGAGAAATTGTTCCTTACTTTGATTCAACTAACAAAACTCATATTAATTTGGTAAAATTCCAATTTCCATTTACTACTTCCATATTACCATTAATGTTCAAGAAATGTGTGAAACAACCCTTTTTTACTTTCCAGTTGTCCATGGTGCTAATTAAGGTTGCTGACATCTCAAATGAAGCTCGACCCATGGATGTAGCGGAGCCCTGGCTCGACTGTCTTCTAGCCGTAAGTGCTTCCAATTTATCTCCAAGATTTTTCAATAGTCCCTACTAGCGCTATCTCTTTTGGGCGGAAACGGACGTTTAATTTTGCTCAAATAACTCTTTCCCTCCAGGAATTTTTCCAACAAAGTGACACGGAAAAGCTTGAAGGATTGCCGGTGACACCTTTTATGGACAGAGACAAAATCACGAAACCATCCTCCCAATGCTCCTTCATTGGCTTAGTGCTCCTCCCCCTCTTTGAAGCTCTTGGATCCTTTTTCCCCGAACTAGAGGTAATTCTTGAAGTTCCATTTCTTTATGAGACCGTAGTAATCAAAAGGATTTTAGTCAGTGCAAAAATAATGATACTATACGATCCAGTTCCAATGCAATCTTGCGGATTTGCATGTGCACACGTGCATAAGCAATAAATGTGGAAGTAGTACAAAGGGAATGGTAGAAAAACTGCCGTCATGTCTGATGTGGAAATTTGAATATTTTAATTAAGACGACGATTCACAATCGAGTGTGAAAAAGGGGTGGTTTATAGCACTGTATGATCATCTCTAATTGAAGAGCTGAATTAAATACAAACTGTAGGTGTACTGTGCAAAATCTCATATTCGTGAGTAAATGTAGTGAAAGCTAATAACGTGATGAGAGGAAAATATACGTTATGCTTGCGACGCAATAATGGGAGGGGTAATTCAGCAATTTTGAATGTAGCCAAGTCATCTCCAGCTTACGGATGAGAGCAATATCTTCCAACAACTTTAGACATTCAATGTTTCACCTTTCCTTGAAGTGCTGCCATATGATCTTCCCACATATATATCGTCGGTAAAGAATCGTATGTAACCATCTCCACCGAGCGCTAATTCACAAAGTGATCATCTCAATTTCCTTGCCTGCAGTAAGTGATCATCTCCAAAAATAAATTAAACCCAAAAAATTGAATACATTTTTCAAAATGAAGAATATGAAAATTTTTAATTAGGATTCTACATTACTCACTAATCAACCTGTAAATAAATGTTTTCAATTTTTTAACCACTACCGTCGCGTCTACCGTATAGAATAGCACAGGCATCAGTACCACCCCATTGCAAAGTAATTATAGAAATTAATTTTCATTGTTAAATTGCTGGTTCTCTATACACGTTTGGTTCGAAAAGTTCGATGCAATTTAGGGGGGAAATGAAATGTACGATCGGACGGAAAATTAGCCAAAAGGAACGTATTAGCGCGGTGGTTCATCCAAAGCCCGAGGGCATCTATTCGTTTGTTAATGAACTTGATTACTTTATGCCCAGAGGCCGAATGGAGATGATCACTTCGTGAATTCGCGCTCGGTGGAGATGGTTACATATGATTCTTCACCCACGATATGTGCATATATATATATACATATATATATATATATGTGTGTGCATATTAGAGTGCTTGATCCCGTGTTATTCCTATGATTTGTTTTCTCCAGCCTTTGATAATCCAACCGGTACGGGACGCCCTGGAGTACTACAGGAGATTGAATGAGGCGGCGCAAGTGAGTCGGCAGCATCGAAAGAGCACTGATGTGGGGTTAAATGCGGCGGCAGGAGGCCCTTTGATGGCTCCTCCCCCGGCCACGGCCTCCTCCTCCTCCTCCGTGGGGGCTCTGACCCCGGGCATGACAATGACAATCAGCACCCCGAGCGGAACTGCTTTCGTGACCTTCCCCAGCTCTCAATCCACGACGGTGATATCAACTAGTTCCACCTCCTGCCTCACCACCACCACAGCCACCAACAACCTTCAACAGCCGGAGTTGTTGCCGGATCAGGAGAGTAATTTATGTAATAATAAGATTCCGTCCGATCCTTGCAACATGAATCGAGTCTCACGCTCGAACAGCGTGAGCAACTACTCAAGTGAGCGGGTGGAGGATCCGGGAGCATCGCCCACGTCGTCCTCAATCCCCCGAAATCCCATCACCATCGCCCATCGACGAGCATCCCAACTCCTCGTCCGAGGCTCAGGGAGTGTGACGAGCTTGAAATCTGCAAATACTGGTCGATCCTCCAAAGGGACTGGCAGTGGGGCTCCTGGTCACTTTACTTCTTTCCCTTCTCTGGAGTCGGACAGTGAGAGGGAGGGAGGGGACTCGGAGGAGGATGACGATGCCATCACGGAGGTGGCCGTGAGTGAGAAGGCGCTCAAGTTCAAAATCGCCACCGAGTCCTCCATTGACTTCAGTTCGACGAGTCGGAAGAGCTCGAGGGAGAATAAGAGTGAGAGTTCGGGTCAGTCGGGGAATAGTCAGTCGGCCATGCCGACGAGGGTGAGTAGCAAGGATCCCGTGTCATCCTCCTCCACCTCCTTGACCCCCACAACTAGCTATGTTCCCATGTTGGGAGGAGCCGGAGGAGGAGGAGTCTCCTCAACCCTCTCGGAGGCCACCTGCTCCTCCTCCGTCGTCGTCTCCGACCAAGTGGCCTCCTCCTCCTCGGAAATGCTCTCCCCGTCTTTCCCAGATGACAATCAGTCGACGTCGGCGGGATCCGCAGGAGCAAAAGCCAAAGCCAAAGACTCTTTTTTTACTCGATTGAAATTACTCACGGAGAGGCTGTCGATCAGTGCGGACTCCGGGGGGAGTGGCGGGAGTGGAGGAGGGAGTCCCACCTACAACAAGTCTTCCTCTCAGGGTTTCAGCTACTTCCGTCGAAGTGGACGGAAAGTGTCCAAGGCCGGAGTTTCCCTCAAGATCGATGACAGGTCAGGTTCCTCGGGCTCGGCAGTGGGTGGACGAAGCCGGTTGGATCTCTTGAAGCATCGGGGGTCCAACTCGGATCCGGAGGGTCGGGATGAGATCTTCCGGCGCCATCATACGATTCATACGACCTCGGAACATCACACGATGAGTGAGGGAGAGAGGGAGCTGGTCTCCCCGGAATGCTCCCCGGCTCTGAGTCGGAGCTCTGCCACTGGGACCAGTACTTCTGGGTCAGGGACCAAAGCCTGTAAGTCCTCTTCCTCCTGGAAGCAATGCAGTGGGAGCTTGGACTCCATCCTGTCCAAGGATGAACCCAAGAGATCTCCCGGGAGAAGACTCATGCTTCCTCGCTTCTCCTCTTTCGTTCACAAACGGACCAGAATGGGATTCATGCGACGCTTGTCACCCAAAAGTGGAGATCATCCAAGCTGAAATTTTCGCCGTTTTTCGTCTCTTTCACCCTCAGCCAAACACCGGAGATATAGTCGTCTCCCTATTTAAAACAAAAAAGGGCAAGGAGGGGGAAATGGGACTATTAATTACTACAAAACTACAAAACAAAATTTTAAAAAAATGTCAATCAGCTAAATATCATCTTCCTGGACGAAGCATTTAATCATAAATTTAAATATCTTGATGTATGGAAAGAAAAAAAAGTTATTGATGTTGTTCATGTTGTTTTATTTATTTTACAAAATTAAGTTTGCCTCCCCCCCCCCAATCAATGAATGAAGTTCTCAGTTGTGAGCTGACTTAAGAAATCTTATGGCGACAAAACAAATAATTACTGCCATTATTGTTATCTACAGAAGTAAAATTCTAGTCATTTTTACTATTAAATTAAAGTATTAGTATTAAAATAAATTACATTAATTTAACGATACTCTGACAAGCTGTAAAATGGAATGATGTGAAAGAATTACCCTGACGTTACATAATTATATGAACGGTGCTGAATGCAGAAAAGTCACGACGCTTTGTTTTTTGTATCATTAATAAAACCACCCACATAGTAATTATTATCCAATCATGAATGACCGAACCAACGATTCGGTGTCTAGGATACTTTTCTCATATGTGTCATCCCTTCATTCAACATTATTATTCAGACTAGAGCAGCAGGGTAGAGATATCTCCCCGAAATTGTGCCGTATGGGTTCCGTTACCATGGAAAAGACCTTAATACAGTGCTAAAGACGTAAAGCAGTCTTTTGTCAACTAAATTATCCATTGAGAAAATCTAATTTTCTCTTCTACAATGAGCCGGTGAAATAAATGGTAAGGACAAGGACAATCCTTCAAACATTAGAATTAGAACATTAGAATCCTCAAACGTTAGATTTAGGATTTTCTTCGGGAAACGACTTTTGACATGACTGGAAATGGCCCCGAAATACGGCACGTTTATGATTTGTGACAACCATACCATGAAAAGCAATATTAACCACACTAGGCCATATCCTATACCTTTGCATGAAATGACACTCTTAAAGGTACAAACTAGTGGGATTTTCTGCCGTTATTATTTTACATGGTGTGAGGAAGTACAGGGTGACACAGTGACAACATGCATTGTCATGTGCTTTACAATGTTGCTAAAAAGATATTATAGATCGTAGCCGTTTTTATTTGGATTTTCTTAATTAGGTTAAAAATAAGAAAAATGAATGTGATGCTGAAGTGTTTGCCATTCTTCCAAACGAAGCATGGACGCCACTGGGCCACCGGAAGGGGGAAACTATCTCGGTCGTCTCCGCGGTTGTCCTCGCTCTTGTCAGTCTGGCAAACCTTCGCAGCGTAGCTAGCAGCAGCAGCCTGTTACGAGTACACAAACAAATCCACATTCATCATGACATTATGAATGAGCTTACTAAAGGTACAATTCCTAGTACAACAATGCATATTACGATTTATGACAGACTTCTAAAGATACATTAAGATCAAGATACAATTACCTCCTCCGCATTGTCCATAAACTTGGCACATCCATACATTTCTTTCACAAAACCATCTTCTTTGGTAATCGTAGCCAAGGAGTTTGCCCATTTTTACTTCTTCATTACACTGCAAGACATGAAACAAAATCATGACATTAAAAAAAAGTAGTATTAATATGGACTATATGGATATTCTCGTTGTCAGTGTAGATGTGGCATATTTGAAGGCGATTATTTTTAGCGCCAAACCAAGTGAAAAACTTACACGATCGTACGAGGCAATGAAGGGCTTGTAGCAGACAGTTCGACGTCTGTTACAACAGAGTTTCTGGTAGCAGGGATCACAACAAAGTCCGCAACACTGTACAAGAGAGAAGAGTTCCAAACAATTGAATTAATCCTCCACCAATAAATAGAATGAGTGATTATAGCCAACAAATGCCATGTTTCTGACATTATTTTCTAAGGATTTTTTAAGGATTCTAACATTCTAAGGCATTTAAGATGGCCGGAGAAGCGTCTTTCCGTTCTTTCCACACCAAAAGAACACTTGGCAAAGAAAATTTTACACTTCGACGGCCTATAATCGACCTTGCTTGTTACCATGGCAAAGGAATTACTTATGTATGTACTTCACGTCACCGGAATTTGTGACGTGTCTTTCAATGTAATGAAAGATAATTTCTGGACCGAGAAGCACCACAATTATTTGAGTCGATTCACTACATCTTACCGAAAAAGATTCTACCCACCCGAAGGGCACAAAAAACTGGTACCAACATGTGTCCATGTGGCACACACAATGGATTGAAGAGGACAGGATTTTACAGGTGGAAATAATTTTTAAAAAATGGGGGGAAAAAATAAAACAACTTACGCCGCAACCGCATCCTCCTCCGCAGCAAGACATGGCGAGGTTTTTGATGAATTATTGGAATTCTGCACGTGAAAATTTAGAGGAGAATTTAGAGAGAATTTAGACGGAAAATTTTGACGAGTTTAAGCGAGAGCGGATGGGTGATGTCTCGATCACGGCTCGATGGTGAATGATTTCCTGGGCATTGTGCAGACGGTGTTAACTACCAAGTCCAATCAAATCCAATCTTCATTGGCTTGGCTAAAAGTTGGCAAATCAATTCGTAGCATTTTTCCACTCCGTTGCAAGCATGACATGACAGTCGTCCGTCCCGAACGGAATTTTGATGCAAGATGCGAATACGTCCTTCCGGAAGTATTATTGAACTTAATACTTAAGTAATAGTAAATTGTTTAGAATAACAGCAAACCATATGAAAATTCAACATGATCCTACGTTTCGCGAGGAGCCAAAGGCCGATTTTTATTTGATCCCACTTTATACAAATTGTATACAGTACAATCCCAAACTAAATTGTGTCAATCTCCATGCACCCCGACAATAAATAATAATTAACTGATTAAAAAAACACGTCATGCAGTGGTCAAGAATTCCCTGCAAAAGTCATAACAAATTATATGTACACATAAATATATATACATACGTCATTACATAAACATTACATCCGTCGGAAATTCAGATTTTAAAAAATAATTAATAAAAATAACGATAACGATCATTCAGTAAACGTTGCTTAATAGATCGTTGAAACCTTGAAAAAGATTCCAAAGGGAATCCCATGATTATTAAACCTACTTGTTGCACTGGGTTGAGAACAGTTTTTACAGGCGAATCACGCAGTCATTCTTGGGGAAATTGTTCTCCAATAGCTTCCATTGTTAGGTAGTGTTGCCCAAAGGGTTTTACTACAGTCAGTTTTGTGACCAATTTGTGACCTCAGTACCATTATTTCTCATTTCCCTCACAATTACTGTTGTCGTCCGTAAGCTTTGCGAAAGCAGACATTTTTTTCCAGGCACAGAAACATCAATTTGTTTATAATCATATCTAGTAAGGTTCTCCACAACGCATTGAAAGGTGGCAATTCCAAATTGTCAGCTATCGTCGCCTGTAACTTTATTATTTCTCGCAAAAGGATGTTATGAATTAGGATGTAATGTGCACCCAAATGTACATTATTTCCAGCATTTAATAATTAAGCTACGTCTTGGGTTTGAACGGAGATTTGCAGCGGATACGAGCGTGGTTTCAATTTATGGAATCAATTTCATTATTCTTGCTTAAAGCCTGCAGAATTAAACGCCTCCCAAGGGAAAGAGATTTTTTCTGAAATAAGGGATGTATTTACAATGATATTTTGCTGATATTTTTCAAAAAAGTTTCCTCTGGCTAGTCACAATCTATAGTAAAGCGTAAGGGCAGGTTTTTGTCATTCTGATTATATAATTCAGGCCTTTTCCACGTAATGCATTATGCTTCCGTCAGACAAAATGCTGATTTAAGTGTAATTAAGTATGCCGCTGAACAAGCAGGCGTGCCACAGTTCTTGCGTGTTAATAATAAAATAAGCTGAATCTCTAGAAAATCCACCACACAATGCCATTCCAATGAATTAATATTTCTTGTTACCCAAGTTGAAATTTACAGTAAGTTTAGGTTTTAATAATCGTCAAGTTGATCAACAATGTTAACAATCACATCTCACATAATTCAACAAAACCAACAAGGTCCCAACAGACACAATCCCAACGATTGCAGTTACGTAATTCCGCCCCAGAGGATTTTTTCTTATACTTCTCACTATTTGTCTTTCGATTTTATTATCATTTTATCCATTTATTTAGTTTGGGGTATTTCAGAGCCACTGCAGCATAAGGCGGAAGGTCTAACCACAATAAATCATTACAAATGAGGTGGTGAATAATTTTCTACAACTCTGGTCTATAGAGTACATACACCACTTACTTCGGACAGTGAGCCACATAGTAGGTCTACTTGGAAGTAACTTCACTACTGAATTATATTTCTATGGACAATTTTTCTTGGAGCTATTGGATACTAACTTTTTTATTGAAATCTAGTACACTTTCCTCGTATTATGTATTGGCAGTTTTGTATTTACAAGTCGTCTAAGGTAAGCTCTTTAGCAAATTCTAACTGCACCGGAAGGAATTGCAAGGTTTGTAATTTTGACTCAGCTAACAGAAATAATGGAATGAGCTGTACTTTTCTTGAATATTACAAAACAACTTTGGTTTAGCCTACAGTAATTAGCTTCTTCCTAAATTATCTTGGAAAGTGACTCTGGTAACACATTCGTTTGTTTGTATTTTTACATTTTTTTTAGATTTATTTTTGGCCGGAAAATCTCGCTGTGTCGTATAGGTGTGTGGACATCATTATTTACTATTTCTTCATGTTAAATTGGAATAAAAGTCAACTGCATCACCAAGTGTATTTAGCGCCTGGCAACTATCACTGGATAATTACACTTGATTGGAAGAAATCTTGGGTTGACTTCTGTCTTTTCATTATTTCAATGGATCGACCTGATCGGGGTACATTCGTGCATGCGATATCGGGAAGGATACCTATCTATCAACAAATTTGCTCTTTTCGTCGGATAATTTTTTTCTAAATGGATAGAACAATTTTTTTTCTTTTTTTTTCTAAATGGGACACAAAGTACATGTATTATTATCAAACTGCGATTTTCGGAGTAACAAAAGACCAGATGTAACTCGGAATACTTTACATGCGCAGTGATTTATTTACGAACACAAAATGGAGGAGGCACAAAATGGAAGAGATACTTTTTCGTACATGTTCTTGCTACTAAAATGTCGTATTAATACATTTTCCGCTTCGTAATGATTTCCCCCTGTAAATGGACGAAACATTAATGTAAATGTATAGATGTCATATAGTCCTATTCGTTGTCATTAAAAACATATCCACAAAGGTTCATGGGTTAGGAAAAAACCTCGATTTTTTCTGCTTGCATTTTTTTAGAAGAAAATGTTTAATTGATTCCCGTACGGTTGGCAACGATAAGTACGGAGAAAAATCCCTCTTCCTTCTTAATTTAAAACAGGGGGAATGAAAAAAAAAAGTATTGACTCGGTGACCGACTACGTAGAATCCTGAGTGGGGCAATGTGAACTCAGTGGGGATGTGTCCATCAGGTATATAATTATAATAACTTTGGTATATACATATACGTATGAAATATTGTGTAGGAACAGAATTTGAAAAGTGACATTTTGTAATAATATAATCGTGTAAAATTCCAGGCAAACTTGTGGTACATGTATGTTTTTCTTAATACGTTTTTTTTTTTGCGAAATTTGCGGTAAGAGTATTATTATCACTAATTTACTTGGTGACTGAGGACGCAGTCAGTGGAAAATGAATTTTAAGAAAAGAGTGACTACACATGCCAAAGAGCCCGAGATGTAAGATGTCCATTGGAGAAGGCTGGCATCATTGCAATAGTTGTCTTCACAGAAGCACATTTTCCCCCGGCCTTTGCCCTCACCCATACAGACGTGGTCCACCATGAAATAGTTTATAATTATATTCTCAGTGCAAGACCGCTGGACATACTCCTCTGCAAACATTTTTAAGGCAATCTTTTAAATAATTCCTACTCCAATTTTTAAAAGTCCTCATTCATATAATGTAATAGCAAAACGAGAAACAAAAGTTAGGCATAACTCAAAAGGGATTGCAGGGGAAATTAAGAGTCCTGTGCAAAAATCAAATCAAATACAAATCTTCGATTTATGTTTAGCATTTGACAATTTCAAAACTACATCCTTCGAGAGAAATATATTCGCAGTAAGTCCACTCTCACTATAACAGCTCTCTTTATAAAAGCACTCTTACTATAGAAGCATCCTGGGATCCCCCCGAGAGCTTCATAATGTAAACGGCTCCTTCTATAACAGCACTTGCTATAGCAGCATTTCGCTATAACAGCAGGATTTTTTCTTCCCTAGGCCACATTTCTCTCACTATAACAACATTTTCTTTCTAAAACAGCATTCAGCCAACACCCCTTTAACATTAACTTTTTCTCTATAACAGCAGTTGAACTTTTCAATCAAACAAATTGATTCCTTTTTCAACAAAAAATCAAAATCTTAAGTAAAATTGCGTAAATACTGATATATTCTATTAAATTATCAAGCTAATATTTGGAATTGGTCTTAATTAATAATATTTTTTCACCCGATTAACTATAACATCGCAATTTCATGTGCAGATAGGGTGCTGTTATGGTGAGAGTAGACTAATTTGAAATACGAAAGAGAAAAATGTTTTCAAAAAAACTGTATAAATGAACGGGAAGACTCACCCACTCCACCTGTATTGTTTGGAATCTTGTGTAAAAATTTTATGCAGCAACCCCTACAAAGGCGAGTGGCGGGCTTATTCTCAGGTGGGAGTGTCTTATTGAAAGGATCCGCACAGTAAGGATCATAACGACTGTCACAGTCATAACAGTACAGATTTGCATCTGGACCTGCAAGTAAAACACATTTTTCTAAGTTCCAAGCAAGCGGCACGTACCATGGTTGAGAATTATATGAGTATAATAAAAATAAAAAGATCGATATGTCCGAATGATTATCACCCAAGCCACTTTTATTCGTGTCTGCCGTGTCTCTGATGAACCACCAAATCTTTCAAAATATACGCATACATTACATGGAATAAGCCCCCACGCGCTGGTACACCTCTCCCTTTGGATAAAAATTGGTGTCCAAAGATGGTTTTGTTGTCTGCAGTAGTTTCTCTTGAGATTTTTTGTCCAGTCAAAATTTCCTCTCTGGTAAAAACCGACTCTTGGGATTGACGATCCAATTAATTTTGTACTCGAGCATGTTTTTTGTGCGTACATATCAACCTTATTCGATGTTTTACTGTTAATTTTGGAATTTCTGTGGTGGTAGTTTTTTTTCCAAGGATCCTATATTGTTGTATCGTGTATAGAAATTACGAATGGGGGTTCAAGGTAACAACAACAACAACGAGTATGAAATTCTTCAAATAATGATCGGCGTATGTCTCGGTTTTTTATTATGCAAGATACAGTCGTTCATTTTTTATTGTTTTTTCGCATGTAACTGGAAAAACCATTTGCTGTTGCTTGATGTTATTCAAAAACCTGTAAAATGTATTGTACCTATTCGCATTTTTGTAACAAAATTGATATGCGTGATCTGGATGCTGTTACGTGACACAGTCATTTAATTAGTCTACAAACATACTTGTACGAGCTAAATTTGACCGTTGTACACTGTACACCTGGAACTCATAGAAATACTCACCTTTTGTCGACACTACTTGCTGTATTTCAGGCTGTAGAAGTTGTTTTTTTTAAAGGAAATATCGTAAGAAAGTTTTTCGAGCTCAAACCTGTGTATCTTTGCTGGTAGTAATAATAATAATACTAAAATGATCAACGAAAATTGCATTTTGCAATCATTTAATTCCAAGCATTGCGAAAGCTTTGCAAGTTTACATACGCCAGTTCATCCTGTTGTCTTCAGGGGAACTGATTATTGTTTTTGTGGCACAGAGCCCCCAAACTTTATCCGAAGACTGGCCATCACTATAATTGACAGCGAAAAGACCATATTTTAATGTGCATCTACATAACACATTCTTTGTAATATTGGCCTCAGGAATGATTGAGTTCTGTATGGTTAAATTTTACATTGCTATTTTGTTGAATGACACCATTTTTCATGAGGGATCAGTATCCTCCTGTTTACTCGGTATTTCCCTGGAAACGTGGATTTGATTGTGTGTGTGTGTACGAAAATCTCTTGATCGTCATCTTAGACCTAGTGCCAAACATAGAGACCGTTAATGACTTCAACTATTTTGTCTTTAATGGCGTTATGCTTGTTCATAATATTGCGGTTTTTATTTGTATAAGACAAGGTGAGTCAAAATATTTATGATCCAGTTTTTCGACCTTTCTTAATACGCAATATTACTAGCAGCAAAATATGTATAATCCATGCCACATTTTATTACGAATGCAGAAAAAATCCTGACCCATTTTTGGCAATGTAAACACAAGGAGTTCATTGTGTCTGTCAAACGTCATACGGAATGTAACAGTAACAACCTATTTGCTATACATAAAAATAAGTGACATTTACGCTCCATTTTGTAGATTTTGTCCGTTAATATTTTTGATTGGGAAATACTACACCAAGAAAGCGAGTGGAAGATGTAGAGGTATTTTTTCTGAATTTTAGATTTTACTAAAACACGATTTGTACTCAATTTCAAGAAAAAATTGTTGTCAAATCCATTATTTACTATTACTTGCTAGTTCGTGCAGTTTCCGCTGTAGTTTATAAAATGAGCAAAGTGACACTAAATGGTATTGTAAAGTTGCTGGAAAATAGTGCAAACATGGTTTACTGTATTCGCATTAAAATGTGTTAGAATTGCCTGATATTTTACCGCTAGTTGCAGTTTTTACTAGTTTTTGCTTCGGATGAAATTTGGCGGGTATTTGCCACAATAGCTATTGCAACCTAAACATAAGATGCAATTTTTTGGCGCATTTAAAATCGCGTAACGCAAATTAAGCTAAATTAACTAAAAGCGACCCATACCGAAAAGGTATGAGTCGTTTTTAGTTTGTCTTCTTGGCAGTTCCACCAACAACGATAGTTTGAGCTCGAAATGTTGGGAGCATTTTAATTCCGAAGATAAATAACCCCATTTTTGTTTAGAAATACTCATTCCATCACTTTCACTCTCACATATACATACATAGGACATACAACAATTCATTTCTATACACTTGTTTTCGTAGTGAACTGTATTTTTTCAAATGCTCGTGGAACCAAGAGGTCGTTTAATAGTCACAGATTGTCTCAATCTGTTGAATTTGATTATGGTTATTTATATAATGTAAGGCAAAAAAAAATTTAGTTCCAACAATTCCTTTATATATGTCAGAACTTTAGCAAGCACTAATTTTAGTTTTTGCCGTGCAAAGCCGAATTTAGTATGAGACAAAAATGGAAAAAGTCAGTATTTATTTTAAAAAACAAGATTAGTGTTATGAAGAAGCAGAAAGTAAATTCTTCTACATAGTCATTTCCGGGTTATGTAGGAAATAGTTCAACATGTTGGCCCATCGTCTGGACAGGTGGGTCATAAAATTTATTACATAATAATTGTATACAGTTGAAACCAATATGGTTTCGTAAAAAACCAAGATGGTTAGAAGGAACGTATGTACATCATTATAACAACAAGATGATGTCAGAGCACCAATTTATACTCTTCTATCTAAAGGGATCTGGAGAGATTGCATCAACAAGTTTGTTTCTTTCTCAATATTCTCATCCTAGACATTTCCTCATCACAAATTTGACAAACTAACCAACAGTTCTTTTAAATGTATAAAAAAGAAATAAAATCACAATTACTCGTGGCTTTATGGTTTCAAAAATTATTTTATATATAGATCACCTCTCTCCCTAGATATAGACACTTTCTCCTTTTTGCTGTTCAAAATCATGATATGGACGAAAAACGTATAGTGTAATTGAATGGAAAATTAAAAACAGATATGCCGCTAGTTCGCAGCAAATTAAATTGTGACGCATGACATAGGTCAGCTAATTGTAGTTTAAGCTATGCCTTTCTATTTATATATTTCCAAATTTTTTCGTACGTAATAAAATAAAATTGCCTACATTCAATTTCCTAAGACTTACTTTGCTGAATACGATTAAAAAATATAATTAATTAACCATGTAAAATGATTCGGGAACCCGAATTTTTCCAAAATTGAATTTATCATTGATTATTATAGTTTCTACCAGCTAAAGGGAAAGTACGGGACAATATTTACCCAAATGTCCTCCGTGACTCTTCCAGGGATAAATTGGTTGGGGCGGATCGAGAAAGTACATGCCGTGCTAGTTCCGCCCATAATCTTATTAAAAAACATACGGCTATCTAAACCGTTGGTTCCTATTACTTGGGAGTAAGTCCTTTCCTATATGATATAAGGAGTATACCATCGAATTTTCATTTTATCTGATTTTCAGTGGGGAGCAGAAGGCAAGTTCAGATACTTATTAAAAACAGTAATTAGGTGTAGACGGAATTTTCCTTTAGTCTAGTTTCGTTTTGGTGTATAATGTAAGTACATATTTCAGATCGTACAACCATCGTACACTAGGTTTGACTTGCTTCCTAGCAGGCGTAACTATTTTTATTGTCTCTTGTCACGCATCCAGTTAGTGAATACCTACGTTGTCAACATGTTCTCAACAAACTTTGCCACAACAAAAACAAATCATGAGTAAATGGTTGAAGTACTTTTGTTTGTAGTAATTATAGTTAATAAAATTAATAAGACTAATAAAAGATACAAAATGGATCCATCCATCAGGTTGGATATTAAAAGCTGAAATGTTTGCCAGTTACAATTGGTTTTTAATGCTTATATGTATTTCCGCTTCCTCATTTGTTAGTGAATCTTGTTGTGCAATAACAAAAGTAATTGATCCAGCTTACATAATTACTGCAAAACCAGTACAAACTTGAGGGGATGAAACATTAGGTAGGTATTCGCGATAATAATAATGTGGAGCAATAATACAAATAAAGTGATTATTTCGTTAATCAATATCGTAAAATTCAACTTAACAACTAAGCTTTCATTCTAAAAATCACAAGTATATTGAAAAGTCATAAAAGTACTATATTTAATTCATTCGAAACACTAAAATCAAGACAAACGCTCAGTTTCAAGAGGGTTAAAGCTTGATGGCGTATTTGTAAGTTAATTCTCCCAATGTTGGTCAAACTAGACGGACGATGAGAATCGGTAAAGAAGGGTTAAAATGAGCAGCCACACGCTAAAAACGTTGCTAGAAAGGGAAATCGTGTTCAGGGCTGAAGCTCCGTTGCAGAGGTTGTCTTCGCAAAAGCACATTTTCCCATGGCCCTTCCCTTCTCCCATGCACACGTGATCCACCATGAAGTAATTTATTATCATACTCTCCGTACATGCGCGCTGTACCCATTCCTCTGAAAAGTTCCAAAATTTATAAATCTTCTTTTTAATTTGAATCCCACAGAAAAATCAGATTCCCTCTACTATTAGTTCTAACTGAAATTTTTTCAATTTCCCTGCACGACCATTAAAACCTAATAGAACAAGTCGTCCAATATTGCATTTCAACCTGCAATTAGGAGAGGCCCAACATATTAAAAATCATGTTTTATCAAACAAATTCATCCACCTTTTTTAGGATTGAAATTTGATACAATCTAATATTTTCTAGTTCGAAGATTTCAATCAGCAGCAAAGTTTTGTTAGTATTTGCACAAAAATCTCATTTTTAATTAAGGTAAAAATTCCTAAGTGCAATCCCTTGCTAATTAAATTGGAAAAGGTTCGGTAAGCAATAAAGAACTACTACGCTATTCCATTTTTTTGATAAAACCTGGCGCCGTCTGGCTGCTATTAAGAATTTTGTGACGCTCCCAAAAGCCGTATTCTTATCGAAGAATCGCCGAAAAATTTGTACTATTCTTGGTCTTTTAAGTAATAATGGTATTTGAGCTTTATTGTTGTGGACGGTCTGAAAATGTGCCTTCTTTAAGTCTTCTGTCTTTACAGCTTGGACATAACAGAGGATTGTGGGAGTTGACTCACCATCAGAGAATTTATGCACGAATTTGACGCAGCAACCATGGCATACTCGCGTAGCTGGTCTGTTCTCCGGAGGTAAGGTTTTATTGAAGGGATCCGCACAGTATGGATCATATCGACTGTCACAATCGTAACAGTGAAGTTTCCGAGCTAAAAATTTATATTATTCCAGTCCAGCTTTGAATATTTTTTTTCCTTTTGTATGTGACACTGGTTTGCTACGAGACCACAACAATAGCGTGCTAAACGTAAGTTAGTCGATACAAAGAGACAGCGACACAACACAAACTGCTCAGGTATACTAAAAAAAGGTCTAAGTTATAATAACTACTAATTTAGTACGCTAAATTAAAATACATACACTCTGTCACGGTCATTACATTGTAGGGTATGTACATACACAAACAAAAATCGTTAAATGTTTTTAGTCTTTGTTCAGTGTCGAGCGGGGCAAGCAATTGTAATCGGATTTAGTTAACCTAAGCTGATAGTCTACACCGAATTATTGGATAATTATTTGTGGTGAAAACACACTTTCAAAAAGTACCCCTTTGGGCAAAAACCAGAGCGCACGAAATTCTAAATGGTAGGCAATGTTCGAATGCTTAAAGAAACTCTTTCAACCAACCACAATGCCTCTTCATTTCGATATTGACTTGCAAGCTCACACGAAATAGTGAATGGCAGTTTGGGCTTTAAGCACAAGCATCGTTTAGTCAATTAAGGAATTAGAATGTATCATGTAGTTGGCCGCAGAGCGTCCTTACTTATCGGCCTGTTCCCATTGGATTTCAAAAATACTTTCAAAATCCAGAAAAAATTATTTGAATGTTTTAATAATTTTAATTATTAATAAATTGTTAATAAATTGTTAACTAGCACTTCTGATTTCCCTTTAGGACAATCGTTTTAAAATGGCAATTGTGAGACGTCCGGTGAATGCGAGAGTTAGAAAGATTTACGCTCTTAGAATCCATCTCCAAAGATGGCGTTAGATCATCTCATGGTAATTATCGGTGACTTCCGTTTCTCAATTCGGGATCATGTAAATATGCATAGGCACTTGAGTATCACTAAGGATTAGGACTAATTCATGTGCGCAAGCTTAAATACTACATCAGGGTACCGAAAAAAGCTTAAATCCGGAATGGATGATTGCTAGAATTTAGATTGTGTTAGCCAAAGGAGAAATATGCATTTCTGACAAAAAAAACAACACGAACACTTCCACGAGCATTTTGGTATGGACAGTTTATAGGAGACAGGACAAGTATAGAAAGATAGCCTTTTGATAAACACAACACTGAAACGCACAACATTGACAATCACTGACAAATTCACCTGACTTCTTATTGTAAAACACACGCACACGCAAATATGTAATGTATTCATATAGGGCCAACAAAGCCATGAAATAACAGCAACTAGTGGTACCTTCTTGTATTATACACACGGACTTACATGGATCCACATTTGTGCGTTTAAAAATGTCTCTAGTACTTCACAAACCCTATAGCAGCATTCCAGGGAACCAAGTTCTTTACGCTTTTTTTACGCACAGCCTGGCTTTTACAAGTACATTTAATACGTACATATACATACATACAAACATCAAACATGAATATCATTTCGTCATCATCAGAGCTTTAGTACACGGCAGCAGACAAATATGCATACACTTATAGGGAAATGAAGCCGCAGATCTATTCGCGAAATACCTTTCCCCCAGTTGAAATAACTAATAAAAGTTGTTTTTATTCAGGTTCAACTACACCTTAAGTATGCCGTAAAAGCATTTCGCAAACCTTTAATTTCCTTACCGGCCAAACTGCACCGCTCTTACCCGGTAGCGGGCAAGACATTTGATTTCCCTACTACTTCCACTGCTTTATTTGCAAGTGTTCTACTTGAATTTTGTCTGAGATTGCGGACACATTTTATTATTGACATAGGTAATAACCACACTTGAGCGATTTCGACTGTGTCATGTTCATTTACCTGACATTGCATTTGCTCTGCCTTATTCGTCCATCAGATTAAAAATATTCGTTTATGACACATTTCCCTTTTACCTCCATCTTGCTCAAACAAACCTTTGTGTCGTTAAATTAATCAATTTTTTTTAATCCCTTAATTTAATGTCGTTCGGAGTCTACGTCGTATATCAGGCCCAGCGAAATCATCGTAATGGACAACAGGAATAACGTACATACGCATTATAGTGGTGAAGAAGATACCAGGTGCACTATTTTAACCAGATAAGAGCAAGTCAAGCGTTCTTGGAACACGAAAGCCACATTTGATAGATGCACTTTACTGGAAGCTTTTCTTGTATTTATAAGCCCATTGCATAATGCCAGTCACTGTATTTTGCATGTGCTACAACTGTCACACTAACTTCCTTTACCTCAGAAGGAGCTCATATAATCATTCGTGAGATTTATTTCCTACTTCCTGTTTATTGAAAATGTATATAATTGACCATAGTAATGTGAATATACGGTACTTCTTCGTCCAAGTACCTTTGACATTTTTGTTTCGCAACGTAACATAAATGGTAGCGAAAAGCAATTTTGTCGAGGGAGTTGATAATCATAAATATGCCAATGCAGAACTGGAGCACATGAACCAAGGCAAGAAGCATTACAAATATATACATATATTTACGAATAGTGCAAGAGATGTGTACTAAATTTCGCAGTCCTATTTTTTATTCATGCACTTTTACATGGTGCAACATCAATATTTTTGAACGTACATTTAGCACGGAGAAGCACACTTTTTATAGTTAGTGTAAGCGAACCTGAAGCATTTCCTTTTATTAGTACGTCCACATGCAAAACGTTCTTTGACATTCTTGCCATGCATCAAGTACTATTTCATTGAGGTGTGCAAAGGGGAAATAAGTTTCTTTAATTTAATAACACAACACAAAAAGCAATGACCAGAGAAACGGTTCAATAAAGGTGTGCTGTACACGATGTCTTCCGACTAGCACAAGTATTTCATTTTGCCCACCTAATGATCCTTCCAAAACGAATCGTGGGTCATGGGACTAAATAAAAAAATACGGGAAGCGCAATATATTTAGGTTACGACTGGCAGCAGTTAATTTATACACAGCTTGTGCTACAAAGACTTGATACAAATAAAGATTTAAAAATACTTTGGTATTTTACGTATTCGAGTAAAGCTCGAGGAGTGGGAAAGGAGAGGTAGACGATGGAGGAATTTCTTGGGAATGTTAATGTTTTCTTGAGGACGCATTGACTTGCCAGAAATAATGTTTGGACAATTTCTGTGGGTATCGGAGATTCTCATTGACCAAGTCATACATCCCGTACAAAGCTAGTTACAAAAATCATGGCATAATCCACATGGTACTAGTCCTCGCTATACCTATGGACTCCTGTCACTTTCACTAACACCGGGAAATTTTGAGGTGATTTCACTTTTCAGGACAATTTATGGCGAGAAAAACGACTGACAAGTTCAAAGGGACTTCCGTATTTTGGAAATAAATTTAATTTTTTTTGTGATATCCATTTGGAAATAACAACGACAGACAATGATGACAAACACAAATGGCTAAAGCCGAACGCACATGACATGAACAAATCACAAGACTCTTGTTGAAAGCAGCTGATAAGGGGATCTTCTAAGTAGCTACTGCCTAACGACAACATTCAACGCACGGCTAGTACACATTGAGAGGGGACACATTTTGTGATGTAAGAATCTCACTTACCGCCCGTGTATCCTATACGGATACAGAGACATGGAAAGAATTCGGATTTTTTTTGTTCAAGTAATTAGTCCGCGATGACGGTAGTTGGTTGGAGAAGTAATGGTATAGTTGTAGTAGAACGCAAGTAGTTGAGGAAGAGAAGGAAGTAATGTTTGGTGGTCAATCACAAAGAGAACATAAAGAGTAAATCATTTAAACAAAAATTAAAATCAGGTAAATTACAATTCTGCGCACAAACTTGTGTCTAAACTATTTCAATCAATTATAATAATGTATGTATGATTATAGAAATATTTTTCAAAAATTATTCAAAATTTTGTTCTTGAGCATGTCCTAGAATCTCAAAATGTATAGGTAGCAGGTTCAGGTCGAGTGTGATGAATTAGTTTTGAGCAAATTAAAGAGCAAAAATTAACTATACGCTTTAACTATACACTTTGCCTCCTCACTCAGAATCTATGTTATAAATGTTAGTATTTATCAATTATCTGTATGATTGCTTATAAAAATCTAATTATCAATCTGAGCAAACGTGCGGAAAACCGCTTCAAATCAAACCAAAAAAGACAAATTTTAGTACGGAAAAAACTTATCGTAGCTTTCAAAAGATGGTTATAAGTATATATATGTACATATGTATGTATGTACGTAAGTATAGGCATGTCTGCAACAGGTTCACATTCTTTCATCTCTTTACCTTTAAACTGCGAAAGCCTATTGACAAAAGGACATCTCTGTATGCTGTCGGCCCTTGAAGAAGATGGAAAGAAGCTGACTGAGCGTGAAAAAAAGGATCGTCCCGATAACTTCACTGCGTCATTACAAAATCCCTTTCTGAGAAAATCCCAATCACGCCAACTTTCTCTATTCGTCTTTTATCTGCCAAGTGGAATAAATGCATATGGAAGACGTTAGCATCAAAATCCGCAGGAATACTCTTCAACTTCTTGAGCTCCCGCTAACTACGTCTGGGTGAAAAAGAGGCATATCTAACGTAAGTGTGTGTCAAGGCATTGAAAACACAAATACTTGAACTTTCTTTGACTTCTTTCAAATCAAAAGTTTAGATTTCTCCCGCTGCCCTGGGACTTTCCCCGAACTAGAGATTACCTGACAAAAAAAATGGTTGCTGGGGCTTCGGAATCTGGACCTCCTGGGATTTCCAATGGAAGAAGCCGTACTGGAGTCAGGACTTTGTATGAGGTACAATTCTATTCATTGGCTTTGACATGGTGGTCTCTGCAGGAAAAGCTCTCTCTCTGTCCTTTTTGTGAAGGAAAGCAATTTCCCTGTATGAATGCTCTAGATTCCTATCTTTTATCGGGCAACAAGGAGACTCCAGAACCACAAAAGGGCCCTGTGACCGCCATGAAATAAACTTCAGCAATACCTCATTCAATGCATGTCCCCAGCTTATTATAATTACTCCAGCTTCCCTGCTAATTTTGTGACATGGCATTGTTTCCAGGAACAACCGTTGAAATAGAGCAAATATTATCCTGGAGCAATTCCTTTCACTTTCACACTTCAAAAGCAGGTGAAAAGGCAGGCTTGAAGAGAGTGTAATGAAAGGAGATCGTAAACAATGATATTTCCCTGAAAAGTGCACGATATTCAATTCCCTGTAGATGAAAAAACCCCGGGGCTTTCTCACAATGTTGTTACATACGCACTGTATGTACATACATGCATAGATATTGAGGGAAAATGAATGGAGAAAGTACATAGGTATGTTCATACATACATATGTACATACATATGTATGTATACATTATATATTCATACTTCTGCTCTCAGGCTTTTTTTTCATCCTCCAAATTGCCACAACTTTCTTTTGAAGGCATGTAAACAATTTCATCCGCAGACATTTATTGAAAATACCTATACCTATGTTTTTTGACGGTTTCCTCATAAATACTAGATGATGTCTGCACTTTTATGATTAGCTACTGTACAGGAAAAAGGGTGATTCATACGCCCGTGCATTATGAATGAGGTACTCACTCAATCATATGCTCCACTTGCTAGAAATTCATCTTCTAAATGTATGCTTTTCATGTTTACCATAATTCTATTCTAGAAAAAACCCGAGGAATTGTGGGGGGTGTGCGGAAATCAAAAAACCAGGCCGTTAAAGATATTATAATAATGGCTATTTCCGTATGGATGCAAAGTCATCATTATAAACAAAGGCAAGCCTAAAATATTGTTTATTTTTTGAAGCAGAAAAAAACGAGTAATATTTTGGAGAATTTCATGTATCGTAAGAGAGAAAGAAAGCAGTGCGTCTATAATTTTGTAGCTTACGTTTGCTTTATGTAGTAATAATGGGAAAATAGAAATGTATCCTGAAACCTACACTACTATAAAGCAAATGGTGGTGAAAATCCAAAGAAACTATCCATTGTGTACGTTTGAATGTAAGAAAAGTATAGAGTAGACTTTTTAGATTAAAGAAATCATATTTTTTGGCATTCCATGAGATTTTGAAAAAGCATGTAGCAGATACTTTTCTTTTAACCCTTTGCTCCTGGAAAAATTATCCGCACTGACAGTTTGATTACTCCGACTTGGGAAGCTAACCAAAATGGATTCTTCTATGTAACTTAGGAGTAAATTACAGTCCAATGGATGTGTAGCCACAACTCTAGTATGCTTTATACGTTGCTTACATTTAATTTTATATTTCGATGTAATGCACATAAGAAATGCTGATCCTACGGTAGCATAGCTAAATGACAGAGATTTAATACTAATAAAAATAGTCTAAAATCTTCTGTTGCGCTTACTCAATTCTTTACCAGAATACTAGTAGGTCTATGTAAATAATTTGAGAAACGAATAATTTTCTTACTTCGACACTCCCCAGCACCGGAAGCTTGTCCCACAATCGGGAATATAACTGCAAAAATAGAAAATAAATGTGTTTACCAAAGAATAATAAACTATTAGGCGCCGGATAAATGCCGCAAAGACAATCTACTCCGAGTGTGAAAGGTTACGACTTGCCCTTCGTAGTTTATCTAATGGTTAATTAACGTAAAAGCCGTTCCATTCCCCCTTTGACGCACGATTTTCCCAAATAACAACCAATTAGCAAGAAAAATGTTTACAATGACATAGCACACAGTGGAACTTTCTCTCCAGAGGAAATTTAATGTCACGATAGAATAAACTACAAATAGAGGTGGACATGTATACACGTATACAATTAGAAGTAAAAAAAAATATTTGCCAGGGAATTCAAGTGTGGGGAAAGTTTCGCCAAGTCAAGCATGGGAACAAATGGGAAAAAACGGTCGTAATGTCATAATCATAAAAGTGAATGGTCCCAATGAAAATAACTTACTTGCAGACACGAGAATAAATTCTAGGTAATGCATGATTCATAACACAGAGACCCACACGTTGACAAGTAGTTCCTTTTGACCAGATGCAAAAGCTCGTGTCCCACGCTGTGACACTGTCAGATGATCCGGTAGAAACCCACCACGGAGACGACGGCCTTCGTGGTGGGTTAACACAGTCGTCTTGAGATTTTGTATTTCACGCCGTCTCCTCACAAGTCCTTTGATCAGGTGAGGAATGGATAATCACAAGTCACTTGCGATCACCACAATAATTTGAATGTCTTCCTTCCTCCGATGAAAATCCCGAGTGCAAACCACACGAAGACGGTGAAGAGAAAGGACTAGCCGTGGCGCCTTCGAGAGAATCCCAAGAATCCCCTTGTCACCCTTGGAATTGGAGGGAACCTGCGTGATATCAAATCGGGAACAACTTTGTCAACCAATCCAGTTCAAATGTATGGAGTGGGGAAAGTAAGGTGGAAAAGAAATATGTACATTTAAATGACATACAAACTATTGCTAATCTTGTACAGCAAAATGGACAGGGGAAAGGCTTTAGAATCATTAATTCTCTAATTCCCTACGCGTTTATGCGTGTGCAGTCCTAGAGAGTTGAGAAACTAGAGAGTTGAGACAATAAAAGAAAATGTTAAGTCCCTGGATTAAACCGGATTACTAATGTATTTTATATGCAGTTGTTGATTTCAGTATGTAATTCATTTAACGGGGAATAAAGAAACCGCTTCCCTAGAGTTCAAGGGTTGAACTGAACTAGTTGAATGGCTTTGAAGATGTTTACCGGAAAAACTCATCTTTAAAAAAAAAAAAATCTAAACCTCGTTTAGAAATATAATAGGGCACTTCCACCAAATTAATAGAAATTCCCCACCGTCCAACTTAGAAAAGCTACAAAAACTTTGACAACCACAAGGGAGAGCACATAGGAGAAAAGTCAACAAGGAGCAGACGGCACACAGGAAGTGGGTTGAAAATAAAGAACGACACACATTTTTTTCACTTTTTCTCCCTTACAAAATAATTAATAGGAGACACGAACAAGGCACATTTTTGGAGGGGAAAAACTTGAAAAAATAGAAATACTTAAATGTTATCCAGAACTTTCACTCACCCGTCTCAATGTGCCTTCATCCGCCTTCTGGGGAAAATGTGCGATGCAGACTGTTTCCTCTTTGCTTATGGTGCGGACTGCCTTCAAAGAGAATCTACTACCTTCTCTATGCGTAAAAGATATTCCTGACTGGTGCCAAAAAAATTAGGGACTGCCGCTTCTCCTTCCTACTTCGCCTCCAAATGCTTGAGGACTGTAGTCGTGGTCGTGGTAGTAGTAGTTCTAGCTCTGTTGGTAGAAGCTCAGCTATAATTCGATTGATCCACGAGGAGAGAAAAGCTTTTCAATATGTATTTGCCCGTATGTAAAAGACCGCCTTTTACATAACTACAAAAAAAAACGAGGCTCTTGCGAGAACTCAAAAAAGTTTCTTTTTCTTTTACTCCTATCAAATCCTTTTTTCTTCTCCCTCACTTTCTACTGCAAAACTAAGGGTCTCACACCCGCACTAGGACCTATCTCCGAATCCATCCTATTGAATGGGATATTGCAAGGAATAATAACAATAATAATATTACGAAACTGATTCAGAATCTTAAAGAAGGTAGTTGGATGGAAAGGGTAGCAGAATGCAAAGGGTTCATAGAGAAGACTTTCCTAGAAGGTAATAGCAATAAGATTAGGTGTGTATGTGTGCAGGCGGAATGCCATACTTTCTTTATATATTTGGCTCGGTATGAACTCAAATTGTGACATAAGTTGGAATGGTTCCGATATAAGTCTGTACTTTCGTATGCACGGCACAAAATTTTTGCGTTCAAGAGGCAAAGCTCTATTTCCTTTTGCTCACAATCTTGTTTTTTTTTCATAGAGGGAAAAAATGCGAGTGAAAGAAAAAGGAACACAGTAACCGAGGAATTACAGTAATGCGAAATACATACGTATACACCGTATACATCTATTTACGTATGTCCTTAAGGATACTGGTCTACCGGGTACATTGAGTATTTCCATGTGTATCCCCAACTCAAAACTGTGTACAGAGGCGAAGTAAAGAAAGGCAGAGAGAGAGAAAGAGCGAGAAAGAGAGTGAGAGAGAGAGAAAAGCCAGTAAATCGACAAGGATAGCGCAAATACTACTGCACTGCACTAAAAACCACGGGAAAGTCCAAAGCGCAGGTTTGTTCCGATGTGCCAGACTTGAATTGCAACCCGGCAACTCGACTTGGAAGAAAAAAAGGCTCTGTGAGTCAAGACTTTTTATTCCATTTGGAGCAACACATTTCTGTCGGAGATAACCAGTGGTAATAGTATTTTTATTTCTCCTTCTGTCCCTCATCTACTCATCTCATCTCCACCTTTTCCTATCGGATAGTGTCGGATAAATTCTTTTGAGAGAAGAAAAAAGGGGGGTAATAGTGGAATCAAATGAACCAGCTGATAGACTGTAATGACGTAGAATTGTCGGCTTCCTGCCAGGATCAGAATGCGGCACCGGGATCATACAATGACTTAGGCAACAACACATCGGGTTACATGAGAAGGTGGAAAAACCCTTGTCGTCCCACTACATCTCCCGTACGCGAAAGTCCAATTTGTATAAAAACTAAATCCCAAATTTAGATCTCATGGACTTCTTTCTCTGTCTCTCTCTCTCTTTTAGCTAGAATGAGCATTTGAGAAGGAGAATGATAATAAAAGTTTGGACCGTACATAATTTAAGGAACAAGTTATGTGGAAGAACTGATATTCTCCCTCTCATATTTTTATTTATGAGGCGAAAAAAAATGTATATTTAACTCTGTAACCTTCTCGTCTTGAATAAATCAGCAGCATATAAAAAAAAGTTTGTTGAAGGTCCAAATTTCTTTCATTGTCATTCTAGGCAGCGATTACGAGTGAATAAAGTAAAGTGGAAAATATTATTATTTATACTCAGCACTCATCCAAGAGGCTGGATCTCTTTGGAGGCATCTTCACTATCGTGAGTAGCCGTGAGTAGGTAAGTGTATACTTATATAGATACAAAATACAAGGAGGGAAGCGGGCCTTTTACACATTTCTCCAGTAGAAAGTCCACGAATTCAATTCTCGCAAAAGCCTCATAATATGTATTATACAGTATGTTTCCAGAAAAACGCAACCGGCTCTTCCATTTATAACTTCTATATAACAAGCCGTAGATACATATAAGAACATAGCTCGTTGGAAAGCTAAGAAGTCAAGCTTTCAGAATTGATCAGCCCTTTTATTTAAAACCTTTCCGTTTAAAGCATGTGAAACGCGTGAAAAAAATTCCATGTTAAACATATGGGGGTAAAAACATCAAAAAATATCGGTAGTTATAAATATTATATATTATTATGAATATTAATTAAAATTTATTATAAAAATTTTAGTATGGGAAAATAAACAAATGAAGATTTTTGCATGTTAACATACGACTACGCAGTCATGCACAGCCCGTTGAGAAGTGTGTCAAGGAACTTTTCGCAAATAATCTACTTGCGCGGAAACTTTCAACAGAACGACGATATTGGTTTCGTCAAGGGTTCTTGACGAAAGGGTTCTTGAATGTTTTTTAATTATTAATTTCGTACGTTTTACAATCAATGACCTTCAAAAAAGAGCAAAGGATCTGGATAATTAAAACTTAAATTTAAGTATTATTTCTGATTGCAGAGTACACTTTTTCAGAGTAAAACCTCCAGACAGAAGTTCATTTTTGCGGCTCGTAAAAAGTTCAAGAAGGGCCAATGAAAAACAGAAAGAAAAATCGAAAATTTCATGTAGATTACGAAAATATTGAACAAAAATTGCACTGGAAGATCTAATCTTTAGTAATGTACCTACATAATGAAATTATTTTATTTGTTAACCCCCATATGTTTAACATATGATTTTTTTCACGCATTTCACATGCTATAATTTTTAAATGAAAAGGTCTTGAATAAAACTGAACATCGATTCTAAAAGTTTGCCTTCTTAGCTTGCCAACGAGGTAGTGCTCTTATGTCTACGTCTTGTTACACAGAAGTTATAAGCGAAGAGCCGGTTGAGTTTTCCGAGAAACATACGTACATGATCCAGCCTTAATCCAGAACTTTCCCCCATTGCCTCACTCTTAATGAAATCTCGTTAGCCTTTACGCCCTTCCAGGCACAAGAACCTGGGAATTTGTACTTGTAACTGCTTTTATTCCATCTATTTGTGTTTCATTTCAACATGAATCACAACCAGAGAAAGATGCTTTCCCCCACCAGCTCGGATATGTCGGTCAATGTGTACAGTTGCATGAGATTGGACCTCCCTTTGTTCAGGAAATACCTGTACCTACATGTACCTAAGTATATAACGTATACGGCTGTACCAAGGTAGTTCCACGTACATACTCGCGTCTTCATTTCACATGTTGTAACACTAGAACTGCGGAGATCAAAGGGAAGAGAAATACCTTTTCTTCCCTTTCACCTGGGCTTTGTTTCCAGAGTTTCCATGGGAAAGTGTGATAAATGAAGACAGTCAATGACATGATCCATGAGATTCTCCTTCCACGAAAAGAATATAGACGAGGAGGAACAAGTGGGTGAAATCTCTGCATGATTGCATGTTTGAGCACGGGGGCAAACTAGGACCTGGAACGTTCTTTGGGAAGAAACTAGCCATGTTCATAAAATTACGCAATCCCAGAATTTCCCCTGAAGCCGAAATGTCTAATAAGGACTCGTCCTGCGGAACGGCATCTTTATTTGCTTGTTTGGAGAAGCTATCAAAGCAGATCCATAGTAGTTCACAAGCTTGAGAAAATGTCTTCATTTCTTAATAGCCTTAAGGCCTTCAGAAGAGCCTCCATTACATGTCTGGTGGGTCACGTGGAGGTCAACGTGTGTCTAAATGGCAGCATCTCGTTCTCCAGAAGATTTACTGGAGAATGTTCCTGGAAATTTTAAAAAGCGGTGTTGTTTTGAAATCCTATTTGTTTAATCCAGGGTAAACCTTCTAGGAATTTAATTTTCAGTAATTACTAATTACATTCAATTGCCTTGTCCCCTGAGTTGTGTATGGTACAATAAGGAATCCCTTGATGCGAATGCTCTCATCCTAAAATGTCCTGATTTCCACAATTTTCACTCGCTTTCTTCCACCGACGAAGTAAAGCCTTGAGCAGAAACGTATGTACAGCTGTATGTACATACAGTTGTATTCAATGGATGTATTCACCCAGTGAACTGGTCGTTCCCGATCAGAGAGGCAGAAGAGAGACGGCGGTGAGTGGTTGGAACTAGTAGCTAGTTGTAGCCCATAACAGATGTCAGGGAGCAACCCCTTGGCTGGCTGGAAGCTCCTGGCCAAGGAAGAAGTGTGGGTGAAAGACTTCTTGGGAAATCTTCCGCGTTCTACTCTTAGCTATACATAGATGGAAGTTTAATTTCCGAGAAAGAATAAATCAATGCTTACGCTGTACTTACACCTACATCACTTTGAATTCTCGCCAAATTGCGGATGACTCCAAGGCGAGAGAAGATGGAGACGCTTCTTCCAAAACATCTTCAAATATGCACACAAACCCTGGAAAAATACTTGGAAATGATGACAAAATGAAAAAAAATTGGTTTTTTCTCCACTCTTTTAATTACGATGAATCATATGTTGAACTGGAGATGTGTATAGAGAACTCATCTACGCACGCATGTAGTTCTAAAGACGGAGGCACATTGTTTGAAGGTTATTTGCTGGTGACGGAAAGGAGAGGGAAACATCTGGGCTGAAGCCTTCACACATCGCCTTTATGTTCCCAATGCCCCAAAAAAATCACCTATTAGTGTCAAATAAAATCGGTACTAAAAGAGAAAGCATTGATGGAGTCGCGCATGGCACCGGAGGGTGATTTGTGAATCCCTACTAAAAGTCCTGCAAGCTCATTTAAGCGCCCGACATCACCGTTCTTCCCTTTTACCACAGAAGGAGTCACATCAAATACAGAGTAAAAAAAACTCCTTTGCGAACATATCAAAATGGCAGACATGGAAAAGAAAGTGGAGAACCTGTAATTCTTCCTTCCTACATAGCATGAGAATTTTAGCGTAAAAATTGTGGATAAAGACGTAGGAAAACATCTTCAAGTCGCATACTTAGAAAGTTTGAACCAGAAAAACATTTTTTTTTTCATCTACTCTCCAACGGCTGTTAATGTCTACAGAGGATGGCATTTGTGTGTGTGTGTGTGGAAGGAGGAGATGGATGGAGATAAGATATATCATGTGCATTTTGTCCAAGCATCTCTCCTTGTCTCTCTCTCACCTGTTGAAAGTCTATAAAACCCCGTGTGTACGTGGATGGTCTATACACACGGATGGATTAAAAGCACTGAGAGTGTCTCAAAAGAGCGTAAAAAGTGACTTCCTTAAGGGAAGCGCAGTGCTCTACCTCCCCTTTTGCAAAAGAGAAAAGGCTTGAGATTTTTATTCGGAATTAAAATGTAGAGGAGAGAGGAGGTGTTGAAGGCGGAGGGGCATTGACCAAGTGCTGTTTCAGCTTTCCATGCGAGGATGGTGGAAGTGGAGCCAGAAGAGCCAGAGGAGCCAGAGGAGCCAGAAGAGACTCGAGGGAGGATGAAAGCGACGATGAAATGGCCTCGCAGCACGGGAGCTGGTCGTCAGGAAATTCTCCCTTCACTTACCGTTCACAGCCAGCCACGGAGGGCATTGCTGGTCGTAAAATTTGTGAAAGTCTAATTATTACATGGGAGCCATGGCAAAGTCCACAGTGTGGGCTGTATGGAAAGAATTGTAAAATTCACTGTCCAAATCGTATAGAGAAAATACAAAATCACGCACATGCTGGGACACGGAAATAAAACATGGAAATGCTTGGCAGGCAAACTCTGCATCCATTTTTGAGAAATCAAAATTTTATTTTGATTTCTCATTTTAAATTTTAACCAATGCTTTTAAAAAAAAATAAACACAAAGCATTCGCTTAAAGCATTTAAAGTATAAAACGTTCGGAATGATTGTTTCTCCAGCATTTTTCCATCCGTAGGACGCTCTCATCTATTTTTTTGCAAATTCACGAGATTCTACACTGTTTCTTGCTTTACATTGTAATTATAAATTGTTGAAATACTACCAATACTGCTACTTATCAAGCAAAAATTGTGTTTATACTTTTGCATCTGCTCATTTTTCGAATTGTTTGAATTTATCCAAGTTCAACATTGCTTGTTTCTGTGAAATTACGTGCTAATTCGAGTAATTCCTCAAAGACTAAAAATTTACGACTGTTTTTAAAAACATTTAAGAAATCACAGATATTTCTTCATGCAAAATGGAAATCGTTTTTAGTTCAAAATATTTTAGACTGTAAATTAGCGTTTGCATCATAATAATTAAAATAAATATTCATGAAATAATCGAAATTAGAAAGCCACCAGGGAAACATGAGTCAATTCCTGGAATTAAGTACATAAATTATTAAAAGTCTGTAATGACAATTATTTGCTGCTGAATTCCTTGAATTTCTTCGGGTGGCTAGCCCTAAAAAAATCTCTCCGGGTAAGACCACATCATATTGCATACGAAAAAGCAAGTATTCCAGCTTGTCGTTGAACATAAAAAGACTCAATGACTTCCATTGAACTATTGAGGACAAAGTTGAAACGTTCAGTGTTTATCCTTATGGCAGAGTTGTAAAAATGAGAATCACTTCCGACTCGTGATCTTCCTCCTTCTTTAATCGTTGTTGGGTCATGTAAACAAAGAATGACTTCGGTGCTTGATGACTACGTGGTCCTAATTTACAGTAAAAAGAAAGAAATTATGATTACTTGGCGTAGCAAAAAAATGCAACATATTTATTGCACACCCCCATGTTGACAAATGGGAAGCTACAAACCTCAGCACTATTTTTATTCATTGTTACGAAAATAGCTTCAGTGGATGTGGTACATTCCCTTGCAGGGACGGACTTTAGATGTATGTAAGTGTGGTTAAAGAGAGGATGGAATAGAAAATAGAAGGCATTGTTAAATTGTCAACATGGAGAGAGTGTGAGCAAAAGATAGAGAGAGAGAGGATAAGGAGGAGAGCAAATGTGGGAAGATTGTTGCGTGCTTCTATACTTCAAAGGAGGTGAATGGTTTATAAGAAAAAGTTCAAGCATGTCCGAAGTATTTAGGTCGCGCAAAGGAAGAACTTGCAAGTGCTAAGGTATGTGTTGAAACCTATGTTGTGCTCAGGGAAAGAGAAAAAAAATGCTTCTTATGTTGAATTCATGTTGCCACTGAATGCATCAGACTTCTATAAATAGCGATGACGCTCGAGGATTCAATTTCTCCAGCAAAGCCAAAATTTTTATCGTACATTTTAAGTATACACACTCCAATCTTGGAAGCTGAAGAACCCGGTGAAATGTTCAGGTGGCTTGGATGCTTTTAATACACACAAGAAAGATTGCTAAAAATTCATATATGACGCTCAAACACTCTTTCTCAGTAGATCCATATATACATGCATACATGTATAATTCTGTGAAATTCTCTTCCACATTCTTCTTCCTTCAGCCTCTTCCCATATTACATACTTGCATACGTCCACGTATAGATGCGCCCTGTCAAGGGAAAAAAGGAGGCATATTTGGAACTGCGGGCGAAATTTTCTCTGTTCAGCACACTTCATTTGTTTTGAAATCACAGCCAGTCCAAAAAATCATGACTCACGACATCAGAAATGGCTCTGTGTCTTGTATACCTTAGGCCAGGCGGAATGCAAAAGGAGAGATTGCACTAGAAACTAAAAAGGATCAGCAATAGTTGTTCTGTTAGGGAAAAGTGGCCTCGTCGTAGTACGTCGTAGTCCAACTCTTCTGGCGCCGGAGCTCAGGTGTGTTCCTCAGCCTTTTGGAGACAATAATGGGAAAGGAGAGTCGGAGAGAGAGATTTTGGACCGAGAGAGGAAAGCCAGAGAGTGTCTAATTATTTGCAAAACCTATTCTTTTTTGACTCTTGAAAGGAGAAGAGATTGGGTGCATTATATGTCCATGGATACATTTAATAGCGCAGGGAAATCCTTATGCTCTGTGACAAGCCGAGAATTGATATTCCAGGGACAAAACACCCTCCGTCTCTCTCTCTCTTTCTCTCTTTCCATCTGTCTCTCTCTCTTTCACTTTCAGATGGTATTTACCTCGTGGGCGTGACTACATGATGTTCTCGGTATAAATCATGGAAAAAAAGTTCACTGGAAAGGAAGCACGCAATGGCTAGTGCAGCATCAAGTGTAGTTATTATTTACACAGGACTCTCACATGGAAAGATTGCTCATATTCTGGGGATGCGATATCTAGCATCAGCGTGAGGTCATCACCACCTCCTTCACGTACATAGAGCGCTCAGTCTCCAACAATATGTTATTACGCCATGTGTGACTAACGCACCTAAATTATTCGATGCTCTTCCAAACGTTCAGGGCTACGAACCCGCTCTGGAAACAAATGCGTATGTATGTCTTTACGCTTCTACCTTTTTGCTCCGCACTGTGCATATTCTTCGTTTTATGCTCTGCATTTTGACATTGTTCGTTAATTCCATTTCATTGTATTTTTAAAGTCACATACATAGTCTAGGTTCTATGATCTCTTTTGTTCCTTGGGTAAATTTTCCGGAAAATAATAATTTCCAGTCAGTATTTCCTGCAATGACAGTCTACATCTACTTGTGTCATTATGGGATGGTACACATGTATGTACATACATGGTATAGCTACAACTACCTGTGGCTCAGCTCGCATCCTCGTTTGCACTTTTATCTGCAAAACTGGGATGAAATGAGGCCGGAACGTGTGACGCATATCCACTTGTCGGTAAATACCGAACTGGATAATCATTAAATAATTTGCTTCTACATTTTACATCCTCCTCATGAAGTCATTATCTCAGCTTGTTGCTCTGCCCAAAAAAAAATGCCATTCTTCACATTTTTTTTCTGAGGAACAGATATATTTGTCGTTATAGAGAAATTCCAGGAAATGTTCTTAATGCATTTTTTAAAATTATTCTAGCTATTTCCAGCAATTTCAGGAGCAGAGCTAAACATTTAAAAACATTTCCATGTTTTTAAATATTTTGCTTGCTTATATAGTCCATGTTTTACAGCTGTCGTTCTCATGAAAATTTAGTCCAAGAATCTTCTCTTAGACTAATTTCGAAGAATCTTTTCTCCGTTCAAAAATACTATTTAATTTTTTTAGACAATTATTAAATCCAAACCAACTAATTTTTTTTTAAATTACAAGATTTTCGAGAATTTCAGGCTTCCCGGATTGTCTCAGGAATCCAAAATATCCACGACTCTGATGTTGCACGCTTTGCCTATGGAGTTTATGCTAAGAGTTAAGATGAGACCATTTTGGACACAGTTAAATGTAATTGTCATTTTAACTACTCTTTTGTCGCTATTCTCCATGTTCGCTCAAAGGATTTCCCACAAGTGAACGCACTCAGATTACATATGTACGTGTTTACGGATGTAATCATGCCCTTGTGCATGCAAGCCATGCCGTTTTTAGTATGACTTTGCCCTCGTGTAATTTACATAGGCTGAAATCAGAAGATTATCCCCACTAAAATTAGCTGCGTAATAGAGAGCAGCTGCATCAGCTTGGTGCAGTGCTAATAATGATTTTGTAAATACAGCTTGTACTATTACTGTGTATTAGGTATTAGATTCCTCCTGTCTTATCCCTTTTGAAATACTTTCAATTTTGTCCAGGTAAGAATTAAAAGTGAAGGAAATCTATTTACGACCCATCAAGTGGTGATAGGGATGGTTTTCTCACGATTAAAAATACGATATGTCCTTGAATTCACGCCGAAGTCAGTGAGATTCGTTGGTTTCGTGTCATATATGCTGGGGTTTAAGTAAAAAAAAACAAATAAAGATGCAAACACGACAAAAACTCAATAGCTATTTACTGATAGCCTTCCTGCCCACCAAATGTGGGAACGCAGTCATGTTTTGCAAAAGGACTTCACTTGAACATAGAAACTACATGATATCAGTCAAAGATATTCAATTTTTAAGTTCATGCCCAGTAGTAAGTACATCAATATGAATGAATGTGTGGGTGCAGCTGTGTTTGACCTGCGTGAACAGTGCGTATATTTAATGATACATTAACTTCCCTCCATATCACTATCTTAATAATACTGTTGTTTTGTAAACAGCGATATTTTGTGCTTTTTTTAATAGTCGAAACCTATTTTGTTCAATTTTTCAACGCATTTTCTCACTCATTTGTACATTCCTACTTTGAAATATATTGCAGACTATTCCAGAATTTATTGAAAATTAATAACCAGAATTGAATATTATTCAATTCTCACAACAGCATTTTTTGGCAGGATTTCAAGGCGCTTTACTCAAAATTTAATAGAAATTTGAATTTGATTGAATTTGATTAATTTAAATTTCCAGCATTACCTGCAAAGTGTGAGAAGAATGTTTTGTTAAACGTTTTAGCGGATTTATTTTTTATTCGATTTCTGGCCAGAGTAATACACATCTCCAGCGTAGAATTTCGTCTCAATAATTAAAGATTTAATTTATTGCGTCATCAACGAAATTACGAACGCTTAGGGGATGTCAGAGGGAAAAACGTTGGTAACGTTAAGGACAGGATGAGTCCAACCTGTGGAAGCAATTTTCGGAGCGACTAAAGCCCCAAATCCATTCTCATATAAGGTGTGACACCTGCCTCAATGTAACTCCATGGGCCATTCACCTGTGTGGAGGGGCCGCGCAGGAGAGGTGGATTTATTATCCCTACAGCAGCATAAAAATCCAAGCCTTCACTATTCAACCTTGGGTATTTCTTCTTGACCCGAACCCAACTGATATATTTTTTTTTTCAAAGCTCAAGTCCAAATTTTTTCATTAACCAAAAAATAAAATAAATCTTAATTGTGAACGAATGCCCGTAATTGATGCGGGGAAGGCACTTTAGAATGACTGAAACTATTTACTCATCCTGATAAAACTTGTTACTCTTGATAAAGTGTATAGAAATCATGTCTTTTACCCGCTCCTCTTCACCATGAGCCTATTTGATAGGCTCGTTGCTGCCGAGATTATATGTGTATATAAAGTATGCATATTATGTAGGGGCTTCAGGCATCCAATATGCATGAATGAGTTAATCAGGATCAAATGCCAGTACATCCAGAATCCTGAAGATACATTGACATCTGTGACGTCGTTTGGTCTCTTCAAAAAGGACTCTCCAGTGAAAATGAAACAAAAACGATTCACAAAAATAATATCTCTAGTAGTCGTGTGTGTATACAATATACATATACAAAAAAAATGTAAAAAACACTACTCTACGACATTGATTCACCCTAATGTCATACTATAAACAGTTCAAAGTGAAACGCACAGCTGACTGCTTCTCTCTCCTACTTTTGCTCATTCGTCTGCCTGGTACTATGAAAGCACGTAGAAACTTTTGGGCGTACAAAACGAATGTGTGTACGGAGGCCAGGACTACCACTACAGCTTCCACTGGATTCAAAGGGGAGAGAAGAGAGAGAGAGAGAGAGAGAGAGAGAGAGAGAGAGAGAGAGAGCAAAACAACGTGAACTTTTGACGGCTTGCCCCAACATACCTCAATCGTAGTCATCAGCACCGATTATAACATAATCTTATCTCTGCAAAAGGGTAACTGGATTGAAAACAGGAAAAGTTTGTATAGTTGGTAGTAGTAATAATTAGTAAAAAGTTGATGTATGCATATCTTTATAGTGAAAAAAAAAGTAAATATATTCCATCGGGCATTCTGACTTGACTGTCAAAAATGCAGGAGGTTGGATGGAAATGAAATGTAGAAAGTGTATACTTACGTATTCAGGCGTATACACTGGCGGGGGAAAAAAATTACAAGCTAATTTTAGTTCTCCAAAGGCAGGGAAGTCGTAATTAAAATCCCTAAAAATAACCACATTCATCCCACAATAATTATTAGTGTTTGGAACAACCGTAAGTTTTGTTTCGCCATTATTTCAGGAGGATAGTAGCAAGATTGAAACGCAAGACTCTTTTCTCCTCAAGTTCTTTGATGAGAAAAAAAATTAAAGGAAAGGAGAGTTTAGAAGAAAGTTCGCTCCATCTCAGCCGAGGTGAATGAAGGGAATGACCACGAGACCATAAATACTGACATTTGTAAATACATATGTATAGGTAAGCCTGTCTTGGTCATGTTTCCATTTCAATCATCCTACGTAAAAGCCTGGACCGAAGAAGATGAGAAAATAAGAGTTCATTCTTCAGCCGAAGAGAGAGAAAGAGAGAGAGAGAGAGAGAGAGAGAGAGAGAGAGAGAGAGAGATTTCTATAAGAGTATATATTTAAAAAAAAAAAAAGAAAAGGGGAGAGAGGCACCCAAATATAGTCATGTACTTGTAGCTTTAAACCTGTTCATGGATACAATACCATGGCTAAAAATGTGGGCATAAAATATAACTCTTTCGTGCAACTCTTTATGCGTGAAAAGTCATCTTAGCCCAGAGGAATGTGTATAGCAAAAATACATGAGAAAAAAAAGGCTTTCGTGTGTGCATATGGAGTGTAGATAGTACTAGTACACCCTTTGGATGTGTCGGTGGTATAGAAGTTGGTGGTGGTACTGATTCTGATGATGATGAGGATATTAACTGCGAGGAAGAAGAAACAGCGGTTCTGCATGCGAAATAAAAGGAATAGCACACAGGTACTTACAGCACACGTATAGATGTACACAAACCACTGCATCCCACGTATGTACGTTCTTTTTTTAAAATCCTGAGCAGTCCTAGTGGACCATCAGCATCCTTTATACACTACATACATGTCTCTCTCTCTCCCGTCGTTACAATGCCTCGATGTTTTTGTATGTATTTATTTCATACGCGAAAAGGCAAAGCCCTCTGGAAAGATTTTTTTTATCTCTCTCTCTCTCACTCATTTCAAACTTGTCCAGTTTGTTGCTCCCTCAACTTCCAATTGAATCCTAGAAGAAGTTCCACAACCAGTGTTCCGTATGCTGACTTTTTGGTTTGAGAGAGTTCATTTCATCATGTTGTGCATGCTAAAAGCTTTTCACAGTGGTATATTCGTACATTAAGTACATGCTCTGCAAAACTTGCAATATAACGAAGGAACGTTCGTAGAACGCGTTCCTCCCTTGACTCGACACATCTCTCTTTCCCTTTCTCTCTCTCTCTCTCTCTCTCTCTCCCTCTTTCTCTTTTGGAGCCATGCATACGGATGAAAGAATCCCTGTAGGTTATGCATAAAAGTGCACGGTGGAAGGAATGGAAGTTTGGAGATGTTGGCGTGCATATTACATGTAGAAAAAAAGCCCCACCAACATTTTGCACCTATACGTACATACACATTTCCTCTTTGCTCACATTGGAATGAAATGAATTGAGTTCAAATCTTTGAGGCTACGTTACAACATACACACACGTTCTCCATTATTCTATGACTTTTTAAAGCCTAAGTCCATGGACATGTATTCCATGCCCAGCTCAAGCAAGCATACACACAGATGAAGGGTTGAGGGGAAAAAGAGAGAGAGGTAAAACTGTAGATACACATCCTTTACACAGCCTGTATCATACAAGTGGCAGATCAGCAGAATCCTGCTCTCTCTCTCTCTCTCTCTTTCTGTGGCACTACCCACTCTTTGGGATTTTGGCCCCTGTTCAGCTCCACTAATTCTTCTCTCTCTCCCTTCTGTCATTCTCCTACTCCTTTCCTTTTTCCATACTGCGAAGCAACAGATTCGTTCTTCGTCTGACATTCCTCCCGAAACCCCTTCACAATCCTTGGCTTTTAATGCACAATTTTAAAAAGACACGCTGCTGAGGAAGATAGATAGTGAGTGCGGAAGAGAGAGAGAGAGAGAGAGAGAGAGAGGGAAAGAAATTTCAGCGAAAGAGAGACAAGAAGGGAAAGAGAGAAAAGGCTGGTGTTTCCTTCCAATGCTCTCTCACATGTTTTTTTTTGTAAATGTACATACAACCCGCAGGACCAATTTCCGGTTTCAAAAAAAATCCTCCTTCACAACTCTTTGGGAGACATCATCCACTCACACCATATTTCTCCCATAAATGATGGAGGTTGCTATTTTGTCCTGGAATTAATTTTTGTGTCCGTTGGCAAAAAAAAATGTCATAAGAAAAAAACGGTAGGTAATATAATTGAATGGGAAATTGGTCAGAAGGGCTGAGAATACATATTTACAGCTAATAAAATTTAACGTCAGATAGAAAGTTGCTTATTTTTTATTTTTTTTTAAATTTTATGTGGACAATTGCTTCAATAAAGAATGTGAAATGAATTTGCTTTATCCATTTGCGCGATCGCCGTCTGTAAAAAAAAAAGAGAAAACGTTGATTTGAAATACGTTTGCGAGAGTGGTGGAGAACTGCTCATGGAGGAGAACTGCATGGTTTAAAATGCCCCCATCCATACACATATTGAGGAGTAAATAAAAAAAATCCCCTTTACCACCACACTAACTATATCTTCTTCCCCTTCACGTCTCCTCCTTCTTCTTGAAGAGAGATGCAGAGTCATTTCATGGAGTTCTCATGAGGTATGCACGGCCGCTTGAGACGTTCGAAATATGCCTTTATATCTCTCCCTGTGTATGTCTTTTCTTGGGAAGTAAAAACAAGCTCTGGTTTGTGAGTTTTTCAAGTTCTTGTCTTCGTCAAGTATTTTATATATATTTTCACAGTGTGACTTTTGCAGCTTTACGTACGCGGTCGTGTTCTCTCTGTGTGTGTGTGATGTGAGTGTACAGGCTGTACGTGCCGAGAGAGTGAGATACACACTTGGGCCAAGCCATTTCCGTCCCTTTCTCCAGCGAAGAGCAAACTCGTTGACTGAACTTGGTAAACTCTCTGCAGTGACTCAGTCAGAGTCTGCAGCTGCTTCAATCCGCACCGTATCAAAATCGTGTGCAATAATTATTTTCTTTTTTACTTTATTATTAGTAGTAGTAGTACACATACATATTGTTCCGTTTACTTGTTTTCATTTTTAATATATAATTTTTTTTAAAATAAATTTTGTCCACGCTATGGTCCAAAAATATTACAATTTATAAAAAAATCTGCGCCTTGGAAAAAATCAAATGTGAACGCAAATAAATATATACGTATTTTTAAAGAAAAAAAGTTTTATAACCTGTACCGAATACATACAATCAACAAGATTTACAATCAAGATTTACCCCGCTCTCTACTCATCCAATGGTTATTTGTCATCAAGATTTTTTGACTCCAGACAATCATAGTGTGTACAACATACGGAATTCTCCGAAAGTTTTGTCAGTGCATTCTCGTTCAAGTCGAGATTAGAGCGGAGAGAGACAAGGGAGAAGAAGAAGAATCCATAATTGTACAGTCTCTCTCTCTCTCTCTTTTCTATCCTTCCTCACAACCATCTGTGGTGTCTGAACGCAGGAAGTCACCGAGGGATCCAGCAACCCTGTTGTTTTTTTTTGTGCTACTACTACTCCTATTACAACACCTCCACGACACTGTTTATGGACTCGAAGAAGAAACGGAGGATCCGGAGTTCCATGTGTTTCATTCTTATTTTTAAAAAGCGACTCATCACCCCCGAGCACGTCATTTTGGCGATCTAATCACACATTTTTTAAAAGAGAACTGGACAACGATTGTTGGTGGATTCTGAAGAAATAATAAATTCGAGAAGGTACGGAATTTTTCCCTATTTTTTAAAAATAATCTCCTTGTGTCTTTTCTTTTACGAAAATCTTCATTTCTCGGATGATTCTTACGCGGGGTATGCTGGTATGCATATAATGATGGTATCATCTCCAGCGTGCAAAAGAGACTTCAACCAAAAACATTTGCCTTGACCACAACCATTTCATTCTGTCACTTTCTGAATACATACGTATACATATATAGTCATAGATAAAAAAAATGTAGAACAGTGGATGTTTGACAGCGTACGAGTAACAAATAATTATCTCCAAATGTAAACACATACGAAAGGTTAGGAAATGATGAGAAACGGATTATTGGCGAGGACAAGTGTATTTATACACACAGACGTACATATATGTACGTTGGAATGGGGAAGAGAGACTCGTTGGGTAAACAGTGGCAGAGTAATTGGAACTCAGAAACGTGTATCATGCCAAATGGGAAAGAATGTGGAAATGAGTACAGAGCGTTTAATCCCCTGCCGTAGGATCAACAAGTTGCGGATACGAATATGCAAGTCCCACAGTGGAAGCCATAAAACGTGCTCATTGTTGCTTCCTTTCTCCGAGAAAAATCAAGCTCAGGATTTTAATGGGATTACGGTACCAACCAGTGTTTTTTAGGGCACCGTTTTTTATACATTTGCAACAATTTAATTTGTATTTTATTTATTTATAAATGTATTTATTTTCACAAAAATTTTGCAAAAAATTAAAATCAGACTTATCGTCGTAGAAGGGAGGTTCGGGAAATTGACAGGAAATAAAGGCATTGGGAGAAGGATACCAGTCATCTGACAGGGCTTGATGAAGTTCTATTTAATAGAAAATGTCAACAATGAAAGGAGATAAAAGGAATCATATGGTATGAAGCCAAGCTATACACAATATTGAGGAAGAAGCTGAAGACTAGTTTTTTTTTTTAATTTTATTTACTAGTAAAGGTAAACCTACTTTTCCGTACATACCACTTGTATACTTACATGTCTCCATACTGCAGCTTTTTTATGCTGACACCAATGGGTGGTAGGAAGCGTTTATTATTTCAAGATTCATAATGGAGAAAAAAAAGGCCTCGCTAATGCATATGTTGCGGGATGAGAAAGGGAGAGACAAGTCTCACAATCAGAAGCACAAGGTAGACGGAAAGATAACAAAGACCGTAAAGTGGAAAAAACGAAAAGATAGAGAAGAGATATTATTTTGAGGTGCACACTTGAACACCCCCTTACCAGATACATATGTACGTCCATGTTTTTCTTGTGGAGTCATTTCTTCAAGTAGGAGACGATGAAGAAGAAGAAGAAGATCTAAGGGAAGAGAGAGAGAGAGAGAGAAAGATCGACGTATGCATGGAAAGACATTTCCAAACCGTATTTTGTGACTGTAATGTTGTAGAAAACTTACTATGTTCCTTGCATCTCCATCATAGTGTGGATAAAAGAAAAAAAATCTTTTCAAGTAAAGTGGTGAAGGGGTGTAGTACCGTAAAGGAGGTGGATTTTTCGTTTGCGAACTCTCTCTCTCTCTCTCTCCCTGGTGTATTGCTAAGATGCTCAAGCTCTGAGGTCTTTAACCCTTTCCCATTCCTTTGCGAGGCGAGTTTTCTTGAAGTATCTCTTTTCTCTTTGGCTTCTTATATACATGTTCACTGGGTTGTTTTGTCCGTACGGTATACTTATTACCTCTCTGTCTCCTGCTCTCTCTCTCTCTCTCTCTTCCATTATGTTCATGCTCCATGTTGGAAACTCTCTCTCTGTTTTTATTAAGGGGAAAGAGAGAATGTGCCGGAAAATCTATTGTGGTAAATGTAAATCTTAAGGAAGCCATGGCTTAAAAGTTGCGTATTATGATGACGATAATGATGAAGACCACCACATGCATATGTACAGCCTCTACATACCTGCCTGGGACTCCAAAAGCAGGAGGTGGCAAAGGGAGTCTTTCGTTAGTGAGTTAAGAAGGGGGAAAGGTGGTGTATCACCACCGTATTCTTGTTATATAGACCATGGCGATTGCCAATTTTATATCTAACTACAGAATCCGTTGTACAGACAAGAATGACTCCTATATGTATTCACAGATATAATAAGAGAGTGAGGGAGAGCGAGAGAGAGAGAGAGAGAGCAAAGAATTTTTTTCTTCCATAGTCAATGTGTGGGATTAAATCGCTGCTTTTCTATTTCTCTCCGTCTCTCTTCCTCTCTTGTCAGTCCTGGGAGTCTCTGACTGAGTCCATCGCCATCGTCTCTCTCTCTGTCTGTAACTACAGATTCGTTACCTGCCATCCTCCCAAAAAGAAGAGCTCTGAAACATATTTTTCTGTTATCTAGGACACCTGACACCTGCATGATATTTCTTGATGCTAGCAGTTTATCTGGAGGGGTGGAATCGTCATGCTTTTCCCCCATTACCCTTTACATACAAAGCAGGGTATTTCATACGAAATATTAGTGGCACAAATATCAGCTGAGCAGCAGAGTAAGGTAAAGGCAAAGAACGCAGCAGCAAAACACAACTGTAAACACTGATAGGAGCATGGAGTTTGCTGAAATGGAAAAAGTGCTATGTGGAGACAAAAAAAAATATGAAATCTGGGAGCAACAAGAGAGAGAGAGAGAGAAAGGGAACTGCGTAAAAAGCTATATTTGTTGGAGATTAGACTCTGAGCCTTCTTTCGTTACGCGAAAGCTGGAATTGGAACATGAGCAAATGAACGGGTGTAATCACACAGAGGAGCAGAAAAGCAATACGAAACAGTTTCTTCCTCCTTCTTGTTTAGCATGGAATCTCTGTGAAAAGTGGCGAGTCTCCATACAGCGTCATCCATGTACGTATATACAACCAGAAATTTATGTAGCTCAAAGAAAAAAGAAAAGATTTTGTGAAATTGCTTTTCTTTACAGTTACCTTCCCTTCTTTTTTTGTTCCTTCAGATTTCTTGTTTTGTTTTTTTTTCTCTCCGTCTTTCTTTTTGTTTTTTTTTTGCTCCCTCCTTGTTTCCACACGGAATGTAAACAGTTCGCATATACGGACAATAAAATAATAAGTACAACCTGCGGAGTTGCAATCATTGCTTCAGATGGCAAAGGAACGGAAACCCAGGTGAAGCTACTGGGGAAAGGATGGGGAGGGGAGGAGAGAAAAAATAAATTATTCACATAACATTTCTTCCCGTCACAAAACATGCTTACTCACATTCCTTATGTGGTAGGTATTTACACGGCATCAAATGGACAAACATGAAGAGGGCATATCTCAACATAAAAAAAAACATTACATATAGGAATGGTAACAAATACACACCGTTTATTAAAGTTTACGGAAAGAGGTTGGAGAGTAAGTAAAAGTTGAGGAGAAATGAGACTACGTGAAGGAAACTGTCTATTACGATTATTACTGTTATTATTACTAGTATTATTACCATTGTGAGATATAGAGGCATCATCATCGACGTCATCGTCTACATCATCTCCACCAGCATCTGATCGATTCCGTATCAGCCCACGCCTTATTAAATGCCGTGAAAGCTACCCGTCCATCCCTTTACTCATCTCTCTCACTTCTCTTCTTTCTCTCCATATTTCCCCTCTCAATTTCCCCCTCTCTTGTCTCGTTTATATCTCTTGTCTCGGTGGATTTTTAAATCTCTCGAGGCCTCTTCCCTTCGGTCATACCCAGTTGTTCCCTTTTTCTCTGTACTCTTTTCCTCTTTAAAGGCCTCTGTATGGTCTATATCTTTCTTTAATCCTGCACTTTCTCTCGGGTTTCTTTCCAGCCCTACTCCTCTCAGGTTTCTCTCTCTTATCTTCTAACCCCTTGGTCCATTTGCCTTTCCAAGAACAATTTTTCTCTCTCTTTCTCTCTCATTTGCTCTTTCTCTCTCTCTCTCTCTGACTGCAATTTCTGCAAAGCCTGTTGCCACGTCTGTATATGTATGTACGGATGGATCGAGCTAGTTCCACACATGCTAATTCGAAATGTCCTGTTTTTAGAATGCTTGCTGTTCACACTGACATAGCGGTGTTTTCGGGCAATGCGATAATAATGATGAGTTGCGTAGCCTCTGTCTATATAAGTATATCCTTGTAATGATTCCGTGGGATCATGCGAAGAAAAAAAAAAGAAAATATAAGGAGAGAGAGAGGGAAAAAAAGGAAAAAAATTATAAGATATGGCAAAAAAAAAAGGTTGAGTGGAAATCCTGCTGGAAATGGAATGAACTCTGTCGTGTGAGTTTGTGTGTGAAATGACCTATGATATACGGCTCGAGTACCTAAAAGCTAACTGGATTTGCAAGTTTTACCACCCCATTCCATCTCCATAGGCACATCCATGCAGGCCATTTCTCTCCCTCCTTTACTGCTTGTTGTTAAATACTCTTCTCTTCTGGGATATTCCTTCATGTATATCCATTTCCTATGCACTTATACACTCTCATGAAGGAATACACACATTTTTTAAGAGAGAGAGAGAGAGAGAGGGTATTATTATTATTATCATCATCATTATTTTGTGTGAGAATACCTCCGAGTAAAAAGAGAGAAGTTTTTGAACACGGCAAAAAGGAACGTACTAATAATGATGATAATAATGAAAGTTGTACATACTCACTGATTATAATGGGATAGGAGGGAAAAAAAACCCAGTGTATAAAAACATTACAAACCAACATCTTTTGCTCTTTCTCCCTCCCCCCTCGTTTTTCAATTGAGCATTGTTTCGATTTTATGGAACTACAAAGTGAAACAAACGCTATCACAAGAGCCTCTATAAAAATCCAAATGCTCTGCTCTGAATTGCATTGGTGTATATATGTGTGTGTATATATATATCTATATATATACGTAAAAAAACCTTTAGGGGAGAGAGAGTGAGGGAGAGAGAGAAGACTTGAGAGCAAAGGCTTATCTTGCATACAAAACTTGTATAGTAAGAACGTTAAAGGTTTAAAAAAAACGCTCAATCCTCCACTTTGGAAAAAAAAAGTATTATGGTCTATGGTGGCTTATTGTGCAGTCGACGTACATATTTCGAGATGCTTTTTTTGGTTTGCTAAAAAAACTTTGTGTTCCTCCATTCCATTCTAGAGAAAAACTTGGAATGAACTGGCTCATGTTGTTCTTGTTCCAAGTAGTGGCTTCCAACAGATGATGATGCTCTTCTTAATACTCCTTTCCTCCTTCTTTTTTATTCCTTCTTCCCCGTACTCTTTCCTCAAAAAAAAATCAAAGCATGTCTTCTACTGTCAATTTGGTACATATTAAGTTTGCTGAAAAAAATACATACTTGTACTTACCTACAAAAAAAACGCCACCCTTTGCGTTTTGGAGGCTCGCTTAAGTTTTGTCATTGAAGGCATCCTTTTTTTCTGCATCTGTAATTTGCATCATGTATTCTCCTGGTAAGTGAATCTCCCGAGTTTCAAACCGGATATTGGAGTCAAAGTGGCAAAGTGTGTAACTTTATCCATAAATCTGGAAGCTGTACAGTGGTTTTCGGATATTATTAGTGTAATATTTAGTACAAAAAAATGGTCGGATTTCTGTTCTCCTGGTATTTAAGGGTTATTGGGTGGAATACATAGCCAGGGTCACATGTCATGAGGTCATTGTACGGAAAAACACAACTGCGTAGGTAGAGGATTTATAAACGTCGTCTCAGTGTAGTAATACGTACATTCCTGGTTATCAGCAAATAAGGTTCCAATCTTTGAAAAACGTTCCGGAGAAAAATACTGGAAAATAATTCCAGAAATCATTTTGAAGTCTTTTATAAATCACAACAGGTTTACAGATTATTGGAAACAATATTTAAATCCTACTTTGATTAAATACGCACGCAAAGCATTCTTGTGAAGCCGGAAACCATCTCCAGGGCCTAAAACTTGCCCCTTAAAGTAAAACCTTCAACGGCCTGACTCTTCGTCCCTTTAAAAGCCAATTAAATATCCTCATTCACAAAACCAAAACAAAGGCGTTTTTTAAACTTCTATATTTTTTTAAAGTCCCAGAGTTAAATGAAACCCAGACAGGTTTTTGGTGTCCGGCTCTACACTTCTCTCTTCTGTGTTGGTGCAGGTAGGAAAAAAAAGAGTGGAGGAACCCATCATAATTCTGTTCAGGTGAGGGAGGGCACAGGAAAAAGGGGTTAGGACGAATTTACAAGTTAAAACAGAAACTTAAGGTGTTTTCCTATTTTACACCCTTTAAAAGAGCCACTGATTATAAAATCAGTGCTTTCTATATACATATACAATCCCAGGGTATACATAATGGAGCTAAAACGTTTTAAAAGAGCCTTTCAAAACTCTCCACAAAGAATTACTCTCCCCGAATCTCTCTCTCACATTCTCTGGTTAAATCAATTAAATAAAGTGAATTATAAAAATAATTACCCCTTTTCCCCCTGTGTCATCCAACTGTCCCGTGGGGATTATTGCAAAGTAATCCCAGGGGATCCGTTTTTTTCACAACTGAAAAAAAATACCTGTAGAATGCGGTTTGATTCGGTGGAAGTGTGTCGCGTATACTCTGTTTTTCACAGGGAGAGAATAAGAAAGAGACGAGGGAGAAGAGAGAGAGAGAGAAAGAGAGAGAGAGAGAGAGAGAGACGTGTGAGAATAAAGAGACGGAGAGAGAAAGAGGCTAATGGGAGAGCAGGTGATATTTGCCTTTTTCCTCCATCCGCACTTGATATAGTGGTTGGAGCGGCTTTGAAAGGTTCATTGTGGGAGTGATTGGAGGCAAGGATATATAGTTTCAGGTGTATAAATATGTTTATAGCATTAGTTGGCTTTAGTGGCACATTGTGCAAAAAAAAAAGAGGCTCTCTGACAGTTCCTGCATGTCACTCTTTGGAGAATGAGGTCAATGATTTCATCCAAAGATATGACACATTCAGACTCTTCTATACATTTTCACTCCAAACTCCATTCAGCTTGCTCTCCTAAACACTTTTTTTTTACATGTGGTGGTTTTCCCATTTCTCTTTCTGTCTCCTTTTCTTTTTGATTTCGTATTCTGACCTCTTTTGTTGTTTTTTTTTGGTGTGTGCGAAAAAATATATAAAATATATGTACGGAGACGTGGAGACGTTTGGGTGACATGATAGACGTTATCATCATTAGTATTATGCGGTGTCAAGTCATAATCTAGGATTTGTTGACCCTTCCTGTGATTTGGTGGTGTCAAGTGTGTGGTCTTGTGGAGGGTCAAGTGATTTATTTACTGAGCTCTCTCTCTCTCTCTTCGGGTTTCTCTATAGAATAGTATGAGATTTTCCATAGTGTGACAAATACCATGCATGATCCTTTCCTGGAAAGCAACAGGTGCTCCATGAGCTCTTGGGACCTACCATCCAATTCTTTTTGGGGTAAATTTGGAATATATTACATTTTTTGGAGGCATTCTTCTTGGTTTTCTCACATTTTCAAGGGATAAAATCAAGTTGTTAACTCTGTTTGGGCACGGATATGCAGTAGGTGGGATTTAATCTGGCGGATAAATCGCGGTTGCTGTACGTTATTTAACTTTTACGGATGTGTACGGAAAGCAGATCTTGTCGGTTGGGAAAAGTTTCAATTTAAAACAAAATTATCTTGTAAAGGGACATGGTTGATTGCGTGAAGAGTTGGAATGGAAGCTTTGTTGAAAATGTGATTTTATGGCACCTACTTTTATGTGTGGTACGCAACGGGGTTTGATGTTTGATTTTATGTATGTGGCTGGATATGACAATCTGGTGTGGGTATTGATGACGTTGGAAGTTGGAACTGTCTCGTAACTGTTTAGCTGTTGCTGGTTTCCATTCGTATGTTAGGCAAAAAGGATTTAAAGGGGTTCTTAGTTTTTGGAGGGGTTTGGAAGGTTTTAGAAATTGATGGCAACTTTGTGGGATAAGAAGAGTAAATGATCGGTTGTGGCATTCGGGTTGATGTGATTCCTTGAATATGCATATTAACATATTACAGTATTAATATTATGTAAGTGATTTTTGGACTGTTTTGTTTATTTTAGAGGAAATTTCTGGCAAAGGTAGCTGCTTGGCACAGCATCCGTTCTCCTTTGCCATGGAGAACAAATCACCCGGAAGTTGTAGTTCGATCATCAGTTCTAGCACTCCAGGGCCTGGAGTTAATAATCTCATGAACAACAAAAGTGCGAATGGTGGGAGTCCGGACTCAACGACGACAAATTCCAGTGGTGGGATTGGCAATCACGGGAGTTCAGCTCGTTCATCCTCACCGACACCAAATATGTACAGCCTGAAGTGGAACACTCAGCTGCTAGCTTTACAGCGATCTCTGGCCAATTTGTGGGACAACGGAATTGGCACCGATGCTGTCCTACTTTGTCAAGGCACTCCCCTCCCGGTACACAAGATAGTTCTCACGGCTGCATCACCCTATGTCGCCTCCGTTGTTCAAGTAAGTGTGAATCAAACAGGACGAGCCCGTGCCCCTTGCATACTTAAAAAATAAGAAGTGAATTTTGGATCGTAAAATTCTGTAAGGGATGAATGGTCGGAAAAGAATTTTCATGAAATATGTAATATACAGATAGTTTATGTTTATATGTATACTAGCTCTTTCAAGAATTTAGATGCACAGTAGCTTCTAGCTTCATCATTTTATACATTGACTCATTCATTTTGATCCTTGCTTTTTTTAACTTGGAAGCTAAAGTGAATATGTAGTAGTAGTACTGAACAAAGAAGGTAATGAAAGGTTTCGTTTTCAATGTTGTGTAAAACATCAGTGCTCGAATGAAGCACTAGTAGCAGGAAGAAATGAATCTTATTTTTGCTCTTGATTTTCTTACCTCGTACAATTACAACAAACTACTGTCTTTGCGATTATTCTGGTTTTTACGAAAACGCTTACCAGTCATTTGAATATCCGTTGTGCCTACATAGAGATTGTGTGGTTTCATAGCTAGCCCTATTTGTATCTACAACCTACAACCACACTTCAAGCAGTTTGTCTGAAAACAAAATAAAAAATGTTTCTTTATTATTTCGTTGCTGGAATGTAGAAATTAATCATTAATAATACTCAGGTACTTTAATTATTAATGCGATGAATCGAAATATTTAAGCGAAAAAGAAGAGAATAAAGAATTATACGTTGAATGTGTTTTTAAGTTTGCAGTATTTTTAAATTGAGCTTTTTTACGATTAGTGGTGCCATGAGTGTGGAAATAGTGGAGAATATCAAGGCTTTTTATTCTTGCGACTAGACGATGCTGCTACTCTTAGAGTATATCCTTAATCCAGATTTATCGACAGGAAGAAGGAAGCATGCGTTTGAGTGAATTTCTTGCGAGAGCATAAAATCAGGGGTTTGAATAGTTAGTCGGCACGTGTTAGGCATGTACGGTTCAAACTTTCTCCATGATGATGACGTGAATATGGAGACTATTTTTATATGGTCTGATTTTAAAAATAGACGATGGCTCAAGCAGCCCATATGATGCCGGTGATCGTAGTTGACATCCCTGCGGAGGCTGGAAAAGCTCTGCTTAGCTTCCTCTACTGCGGAGAAGCTCACGTTCCTGTAAATGTAATTCCTCATCTGGTTGTTGGTGCAAAATTTTTAGGAATCTCTGGATTTGGCGATCCTGTAAGTAACACAAATGAATGCGGTATTTTAGTTTATTATGTATACGAGAGAACCCGAGCCAAATCTTTTTGGGTTACAATTTTATAAACTTTAATAAATGTGTACCTATACACTTGTGTTTCACATGTATTGCTAATAATTATTGTTATTGTCGTATGTATATGTATGTGTATGGCCAATGTATGATTTAATTAAAGATTTGGCTTCTCTTCTCCCTTTAAGAGAAAAAACCAGTGCAACATATGGTATGACTAAATTTAAACATCATTTTACAGGGTGTTCTTGAGTCACTGACTGGAATGGTACCTGATCAAACTCCTCCCCCTAAAGAGTCTTCAAATCAGCAGGAGAGATATGTGCCTTCAGATTCTCATACTCAAAACCATCCTGGTCCCAAATCAGAGCCTGGAGATTCTCATCATATTCCACATGTTCAACTGCCACTCATACCTCTCCCCTTGCCTTTACAAGTGCCTTCTCATCTATCATCATCCTCAGTACAAATGAAGAAGTCTGCGTCCATGATTGACCGGCACGAGAGATCAAAAAGTAGGTCTCCTTTTGCGACACCGTCTTCGTATCTAAGCCCGGGAGATACCAGAAGTAACAGCAGCAGCCCCTACAGCAACTCAAATGGTGCAACAAATTTAAGCATGAAGAAACAATCGGCACCGTCTACCAAGAGTCAGAGTACAAACAGAAACAATCGAGTCTTTGTAGGAACGAGTATTCTGGACAATTTACTTAAAAATCCCCGTGGTCAGTACCCAGAACAAAATAGTTCCAACTCGGCGAACGAAGCTAGTGACAATAACGACATGGTTCAGTACGAAGCTGAAGGATACATCGAAAATGCTGCACAAAATCATCCTACTTACTATTATAGCCCCTCTTCTGGAGCGGGAATCAGTATTGGTGGGCACTCGGTTTTTGAAGACGATGCCACTCCTATTGATATGAGTGACACAGACCATGCACCCATCCCAGCTCAGCTCTTAGAGCCAAATGTAGAATATCACATTGGAAACGAGTTCACCGACCGGTTCGGCGGGATACAGAACCCACTGGCTGACCTTGCTAAAGTTACAGCCTCGATGCAGCAACAAGGTGGGGGAGCAAGCAAGCGACGAGGAAAATCTACCGCAGCTCAGCAACAGCATCAGCAAGATTTAACTGGAAATGGTGTTGAGATTATTTCATCAACAGGCAGGCATCCAGTTGACACCCCACCACCTGTAAAAATTAAAATCAAGAAGCCACCGGAAACAATCACATGCGACATTTGTTCAAAGCGTTTCAGCAATGCCTACAACTTGAGAGTGAGTTCACGAATCAACGTGATTCTTTATTTTGCCCTTGTCTGTGGGTATGTAGATGCGGTGAAGGAATACTTGTTAGAAACTAAACGTTTAAATGTTTTTCAGGTACATATGGAGGGACACTCTGGACAAGTATTCGTCTGCTCCGTATGCAGCCACGCTAGCCGATCTCGCGATGCCTTGAGGAAGCATTTTGCCTACCGTCACAGAGAACTCTGGATTTCTGGAATGTCTGCTTTCCGCAAAAACGTCCCCGGGCGGAAGCTAAGTATCTCGAAATCAAGTGCACCCAATAGTAACAATAATAACAGTAACAACAACACTAACAACAATAATAATAATACGATAATGAAAATGGACGCAAGTGATACGGAAACGAAGAATAGTGGCGGAAACGGTGGTCTCATTGATGCGAATGGTAACATTAACATTCGTGGGTCAGACGGCACACTCACGATTTCTGAAGCCTACCCTGAACAAAAATAAAATTATATATACAATTGATTGTATTTCATTATTGTTTTAGATAGGTAATACATACATGTAATTACCTGGCGTCGCTTTAAGTGCACCTTTATTTAATTTATGTATTTAAGCATGTGTTTTTGTTTACTGCAGCTTGAAATGTATTTATTGACATCTATGTGATTAGATTAATTCACCGGTTGAAAGTTTTAAACGAATCTAATAGCTGTAAGTTAATATTTGACATTATGTTTGCTACTTTATAGGTATAGATGTATAGTTAGTTGTATGTATGTTCGTGTATATATGTAGGTAGTGTTGAAAATATTAATTTCAGTTTTGGTAACGATCTATCATTACTGGTTGGTAGCGTAATGTATACATGCTAACATTTATTATTTACTTAATTAATTGTCATTGTTATGAATTTACTGCACACGTGCACACGAATTTTTAACTCCTGCATGAGCAAATGCCAGCAAGTATGAGTTAGGCTGTGAGCACGATTTAAAAAAATCGATTAAAATATTATTCATTGTAGCCCACACGAATTATTGTTAGAAATATTATTGTCTTACATAATTACAAGACCATGCATTGAGTATTTCCAGGATTGTTAAAAAATATTTGTTATTTATTGCGTTTAATAATACTGCTTTTACTAATATACACAAGCTAAAAATTCTTGCGTATTTTCAACTACGTAGAGTTTTAAACCTTTCAAGTAACAAGTAGAGTGTCGCCGTTTATGTGTATATATTATTTATATATTATTAATGCGTTGGAGTGAAGCTATTGCACGATTTTGCAACATTAACATAGCTTCACTTTTGTGATTGATTTTATTTTATTACTACCGCAAAATTATTCCGTCCTAGGAATTTGACCACATACTTTGACATGAAGGTGGCAATCGTACATCACCGTCATGAAACGCGAAACGTGTATTATACCTAAGAAAATGTAGTTTTTGCTCCGACAAAAACCGTAGTTAAAGATAAAATAATGCCATTTCGATGTAGTCTTTGGCCTCGACAGTATATAGATGAAAACGATGTATTTATATTAGATTCATATTTTGTAATTACGGCTATTTATATACGGCTTTTTATTCCACCTGGAGCAGCAGAAGCATTAGGAATGTCCAGTGGTACATACGAACAACATTTCCACTTCAGTGGGGAAATTATGTCTACAAAAATGTTTTTCTTGTCTTCTCCGTACATGGTTTGTGGTCATTGCCAATCAATTTTTTCAATGTACATAATAATTTTAGTAATTATCACGTGGAAAGTATTTAATGTTTTACTTTTGAAATACTAACGTATCTAATACACGTTTATACGTATAGCAATATTTTAGTAATTATTTATTATTATTAAATTATTTGACAATATCCTGTCGTAAAAATGATTTTTATATTGTACGTACTTCATATTATAGTGGTAGTATAGTAGAGTTAGTGGTTGTAGTGCAGAATGTGAAAGGCCGCATAGAACGAAAGATACTGCAATTTGTAACATATTTTTAGATTGTGAGATATGAAAACCAAACTGGTGGGATATTGTGTATGTACAAAACGTCCTAACATACTTAATTAATGGTGAAATGAATACACAACATGTATTTAAAAAAAATTATGTCGGTACATAACGAACCCAAAGGTTTGTGCGCTGCTTTAATCTATAAGATACTGGTATTACTAAAGATAAAAAAAAGTCTCTATTGTCTTAAGCTACACAACGAGTGATTTTTAATATTACCATTTTTGAAGGAAACTTGTTAACTACTGAATGTAGTCAAATCAACTCAACAAATCCGTACACGAAACTTAATCATGTGTGTGATCCATCTCTATATATACATAAAAATATAATAGTAATAAATAATTATTTAATCGATGTTTAAAAACGAATGTGTAATAAAGAACATAACTAAATATTTAAATACTAATTGTTATTTTATTAAAAAAAATAATAATAAAAATTATAGAGGCCTATGTTTTTCGGATGTGTTCCCGCACACAAAAAAAACAAATATTGTCATTTAGTCCAACATTGTGCGTCATACACGAGTGACTATTTAATTTAGTAGAAAATGTATCTGTCAGTAGGTTGTAGAAAAAATCGGAGGTTTCGGGTTTTCTTTACTTCAACTACTGGTTAAATTATGTATTAATTGTCATATTCAAAGCAATATTAGAAATGTATACAACGTGCCTGAGTTTTTGTTGCGTTATTATTATAAATAATAAATAATTTATTTATAGTTTTCTAATGTTTGTATGTATAGATTCGGGGCCTGTAAACAAATGAAAGTATAAATTCTGTAGAATGGCGTTAAAAAATTAATATGCTTTTCAAGGTTCGTTTTGACAGCTATACTGCCAGGTGTTAGAAGTTGAGGAATTTTGTTTTCGGGAGTGAACAGAGCATAATCAATCAAGCTAGTTAAAAATCAGTTTCATCGTCATTTAGTGTAGGCTATAATGATTAGCAAGAAAGTCAGAGATTATGAATATTGAATATACCTGTGAATTGTGAAACCAAAAATTTTGCGTCTTTTGTAAGTTCAGCGCAATGCTCCTATACATTTTAAAGAAACGGTGAAAATGTTAGATTTTAATTCATAACCTTGTGTAATTACAATCATAGTGTATCATCTAAATTGCCAGAATTTCTAAGGCGGCAGAAAGTTTCGGAAATGTCGTGGCTGGTGTTTTGTGAAATGGCGAATAGTTGTTTGTAATATTATGTGACTAAAATGTGTTGTTTAAAGGAAAATAAATTTTGTTGTCTCATTTATTATGTACTTAGGCTATTGTAATAATATGTATGTTGCATAGCACACCTGTCGCAGGATTGTCTGCGGGTACTTATTACTTGTTCTGCTTCCGTGTACATATTACATGCATAGTATGTACGTGATCGGTAATTATGAAATTTCAAATTTGTTTTTAATCTAGAATGATATTTTATTAAATGTACAAGTATGAATTGTAGCAATATCATGCTAACATTATTATTATTTATTATCTTTATTACTAATGCTAATTTTAAAAAATTATTTATAAGTATAATAAAACACCTGGTAAGAAAGCTAGTTACTTAATAACCAGAATCAGTGCTTAAAAACCTCATACCAACCAAAGCAATAAAATAATCATGTATTAAAACCGAAAAATCGTTTTTGTGAGTTACGCAAGTTAAAAAAAATTCTCATGGTCGTACCTTACTTATTTAATTTGTACCCACGGGTAAGGAATAACGTTCTGATTTTATTAATAAACGCTATATACTTAACTTTTACTGGGTGACTTAATTCGTTTAATCTCACATTTTTAATTGCATTTCTTTCTCATTATAATGACATGGATATTACTACAAGAATTTCTGATAGACTTTGCTTCAAAAGGCACAACGAAACAAAAAAAATTACCAAACGTAATTTGTTTTACCAAAAAATACATGAGTCTGTTCCGTATTCAATTTGCATGTTATTATACATATCACTACTATTGTTCCATTGGTAGGTTCAGTCATAGGTCACGTGCAGTACAAAATGAAAACACTGGGGCTATTAGTATACAATTATACAACAGAAATTTACTTCATGTAATCAAAATATTATCCTAACACATGGTGTAGCTATAAAGAAATGATTGCCTAAAAATACTCTTCCTTAGCAAGCTAACACAAAATATTATACACATACAAGTACGAAGGTTGTCTTTTATTAAAGCAACTACGTTACACAGTGAAACTCTAAAATACAGGCAAGTCGTGGTTTTTCGATTTATAGCATTCGTCAAACATTGTAGACACCGAAAAGAGCAAAACATAATAATCTACACTTCAGATATCGAGTTTGTTGTAGTTTACACTGTACAGTAAATGCTTTGACTTTCATAGACACATCTGAAAACAAATGTTTATGGTTAAATGCTTGTGGTTGCCAGTGTAAGAAACACTAAAATCACTTTCCATACAAGCATTACAAATTCGTAACACAAAACAGTGATAACTGATCACCATCCTCAAGTTTTTCAATACAGTTTTTCCAATAGATAATACGTATGTACGATTCTCACGGTTTTCATTTAGGGACTGCGGGTTTAGCTCTGGCAGCGTGCCGTATCATTTCTCATATTCTCATTTATAATTCTGAAGTACTCCAGGTACTTGTTTCATACATTTATCGAATATATTTCAAATAAATTACGATACCCAAAATGCAAACTTCAATTATAATAATTCCGATCAAAATAAGCTTATTGTAAATAACGTTGAGATACATGGAACGAAGTATCTTTCTGCTTCTGGAAATTTCCACATCAGTATCAACCAACCTCGTTTTGGTTCTTAATAAACTCTCGCGTTGTTGACCGAGTTCACCTATGACTTCACTTCCTATTTGCTCTGTTTCAATCGCCACAGCGGTAGAACGAGCTATGCTGTCTGATGTCCTCTCCAAAATATTTCGTCCTTCCAGCACGACTTGTCGCGGATCTGGTGCGCCGCCCCTGCAAAGCACACATATTGAAAATTGATTATTTGATGCCTATATGACTGATATGCAAAACAAAGTACGATAAATATGAGATGTAAATGACGTAATCTGTTGTGAACTATTTTTTAGCATCAACATTTTATAATTGGTTAATTTTTTAACCGGGGAGTACATGAATATTTCTTCCCCAGCTATTACCTTCCGTCGTTTATATTTGCGAGGACACTTCGAAACTTGCTATTCAGCTTCCGAACATCTTCTCTTGACTGTCTGGCCTTGGAGTTCAATTCCGCTTTATACGGCTGCGGGGCCTGTCGCACCTACAAAAATTAATTCATATTTTTACTTAAACCAGTGTTTTTGGTGTTGACTATTGACTGATTGAAATATTTGCAGTCACATTGCATACAGGAGCACTACTGGACTGCGCTTAAAGATGCAAACATTAGGGCAACGAAATAATATTTCAGATTTGATGAGGTTATTTAATGTGACAGGATTGTTTGAATATTTTAGCCATGTGCAGACAATTGAGTCTTAAAAACGAAAGATAACCTTGGCTGTACTCTCTAACCTCAGAATCCAGTTGTTGTAATAATGACTGTGCTTCCTGCAATGAGTCTTCAATAGAGCTGATTACTTTTTTCCGAACCTCTCCGTAACCGGTTGTTTCTAAAAGCCAAAATTAAAACCAAGCAATTTTTCAGAAATCTATTGACTGAGGATTGAACCATGTTTCGTTCAACCTCATTAAATATTTGAAAAAATTATAAATACAGACATAAATGTATTATATGTGTATATACCTATGAATGTATACGTGTACAATGTAGCTGAAGCGTGTAAACGTGTAAAATGGAGAAATAAATAAAACTTACGTAGCTTCTCAATTCTTTTTTCGATTGCCTCATTTAGATTGGCGATTTCTTCTTCTAAGGTTTCGAACATCTCTGACGACATTGTGCCTGTCCCAGGCGACGACACTAGTTCTGAAAACGTACAGCAAATGTACCTGCAATCGATCCTAACATTCTGTTGAAACAGTTTCAATCGAGTATCTCCCTCAAATATTTTCTCAAATAATTCCTCCACAAATAATCCATTTCCCACAAACAAGTCATTACGAGCTGTGTCACATACAGAAAGATGATTAATTATTACTAGCATGAACCCAACCCCAAAGGTTATTTTCTTATTTTACAAAGCTGTTGACTTGTTCTTTTGCCCCTTATTCAATTTAGCTTTATAGTCCCGCCACACGGAGGTCAGTGAAAATTGTCGAACGAACTTTTTGATATCCTAATGATACTGCTAATTTTTAAGAATAAAAATAAACCTTACCAGTATTTTTACGATGGTAGATGTATATAGTAGACAGTAGAGTGCTAAAAAGGACATCAAAACCGTTCCAAATGCTCACTTTCCAAATATCTTGAAGCACTACGCGAAATCGCTTTTCATTTTTTAGAGGTCTATCTAGCAGTTGATCAGCTGAATTATCTCTGTCACTGATACAGCAATCCAGTATGATGGAAGGTTATCGAAATTTGTAAACGTAATTAGGGATAAACATAATGGAATGCTATGTAACATAGGAACTAGTTTAAAAATATTGCTGATTGTGAGTTATGTTTGATTATATTGCTCAAGGAAATTCCTACTATGTGCAAGTGCAAGGATCCCTACTTTACTCTAGAGTAACAGGCGGCGGATTTAAAAAGTCATCAGCTGGTTGGATTCCCCTATCCCTTTAAATCAGCTCAATGTTATTGTTTAAAAAAAGAAAGGAGTCCAAGTCCAAAAATAAAACAATATATTTATTTCGTGTTTTTCGACAAAATATTTATTACTCACCTTCAGCTTTTTCAGTCAAATGTTGGGAAGCCCAACTAACATAAAACAGTGGTAGCAATGTCTGTATTTATCTAGGTATTTATCAGTCAAATTCAAGCGGATTATATATACCAACACTACAAACTACAACCAATAACCACACTTTGGTAGCCTAACTTATTGTGTTCTAAAATGTCCTGATTACACCCGGAGTGACACTGGATTGAGTCGATCTTCTCTGGACTCTCCAAATCCAAATAATAAATACTGAAAGCCTGAAGCAGTTTTACTTCTCCTTCAGTATATGAGAACATGTGAAGTGATACGCAGTAGTCCCTACATAAGTTTCTTGTTTTTCTCGTCCTTACATTTGTATTTACAAAAATTCCATTAGATGATCAAGAAGACTGCAAGTATGTGGTCATAAAGGAAATTCATTCCCAGATGGGAATCCACTGATCACACAAAAATTGAGTTGTTCCCGTTCATTGACAGTCGACAATCCTATCAAGCTCTCCAAGTGTCTTCAAACGATTTGCCAGGAGAACAACCTAGGATTTTTTTTTACAACGTGAAGATAGACAACTAATAAGTACTTTCGCAGGACAGTATTAGGAGGTAAGTTTAAATGTATTGCAGTTGCTATTGTTCTAAATTCTAAATTTGCTGATTATTAGTAAATATGTAAATATATATAGAATATATAGATTTAACTTGACTTAGTATTAAACGAATTTCGCAGGATTTAGTAAGTTGTGCATATGCTAATAAGGTGGCAAATTGAGTTTCAAAGACTGCGAGTTTACATATTAATATCACTAATTTACAATTGACAATAAATTGTTCATGTCCACCCACACGTGTACAAGTCGTGCTTCTGTTTTTTACTCTAGTTTATTTCTGCAGCTTGTAGTCAGTGTGTTGTATGTAATTTGTTTGTAATTAAATAATCATCAGCACAGAATTCTAATTTCGTCATGGTTTTTTTTTTTTGGAAACTTGGATCACTTGGATGGACATTTACGTGATGAAAAACAATACTTTCGTGTACCTAAATTATTTAAAAAACTTCATTTCATTGTTAGTATATACGTTTAAATACTCTATATACTTTACAGTGAAAGGTACATTGGACAATAAGTAAAAACAGTAAGTAAAAATTCTCTGTCATCTCAAATCTCAACAGTAAACTTATTATTATTACTGCTTCGTTCCCATCCACATAGAATAAGACGACACAAGTTACTGTACGCGTGTTAAGTAGATTTCTAACCAATCATCTTTTTTTATTTGTTTCAAAAGTTAATGTTAGTTAGTCTCTTAGTCTTTAATGAAAACGAGGGACTTCTTTGTTTCAATGGGGTTTGAATTTTTTAGGTAATGCTTTATGCCCACGAGTATCTTTTGCTTGTGTTCTATTTACAGTATTTTATTACGATAGGGCAGCTGGTCGTCTTACAAATTTTCATTTCAACCAAGAGGAAACGAAATTTTTTATTCAAAAATATTTCACGCACGTATAACTGCGTTGGTGTTGTTTCTAATGTTTTGATGTACACCACGTTTTGTGGTTCCAAAGTTAACATTCCATGGGAAAGTTGTTAGTAGGGCATTTATCAGCTGATAATTGATAAGCAGGGAGAGGCCTTCATCACAGGATAAACTTCAACTTTTACATGCCTTGAATTGAATGGTGTCGTTCATAGCTTTTTTCTTGTTTCTGTGTAAGTGTATAAAGTAAAGTAAATACCACGTGCATGGTACCATTTAATGGAAATGTACAGTACAGCTACGTTGGTTGTTTCCTACTAAGGAAATTGTAGCACGTTATCGCTACCTATACTTAATAATGTGCTTATTATTTATAGTTAATAATGTAGTAAGTAATAATATAGGTTTTCGGTTGTATCTTTCTGGTTGTCACATTAATTTCTTTGGGTTTTCATTTTTCATGTCTATTCTTTTTAACAGAAGACTTAATACTAATATGTACATGGGCTTGAAATTGTCGATTGGGCAAGTATGAGTAAGTAGTATTTATGATTTACAGTTTTATAGGTATACTATACGGTCGTGAAACTGTTTTTCCAGTAATAATAATACGGATATATAATTGGAGCGTAAAATAGAAAGTTCATCAATAACGACCATTTATCCTACCACAAATTATGATAAATGTTTGAGTTTTACACAAATTGTATTGAAGGCAGAAGATACAGCAGCGGTGTGCAACCAGGGGGTTTCGGTCACCCGGGTGACCATTACGAAATTCCAGGGTGACCATTGGCCAATGCTTCAACCATTGAAAAGTATTAGT